>CM042417.1:6698154-6928154 GCA_023634145.1 Thymallus thymallus | reverse complement strand
TAGCACTGACTTTCCTCACAGCTGCTTAAATGTACTTACTGTGATTGAGATATGGTTGTCCTACTGGCTATCCTAAGTTGAATGCACCAATTTGTAAGTCGCTCTGGATAAGAGCGTCTGCTACATGACTAAAATGCAAAAATGTATGGTACCAATTGAACGACATCTATTGCAGGATAAATCAATGTTAAATTTTACATAGCTGGCCATATATGGATGTTACATTTTACTTTATGGGTTGGATATGTAGGCTTCTTCTAACACATCACTTTCTACTACATATAATAATATGATTAAATTATATCTTTACATTAAAAACCAAAGTATATCAGAATTCCAGTCATTCCAATAAATGTTATACCCCTTGATCTTCAAGAATAGGACTTGGAAATATGGAAGTATAGATTAGCCAAATAGTTTTAACTGAGCATGACTCCAAAACGAAGGACTTATTATCCAGCCCTATTCTGTTGTTGAAAAATAAATGTTGCGCTCATCGAATGGAATGCTTTGCCAAGAGTGTGCAAAGCTGTCATCAGTGGCTACTTTGAAGAAACTAAAATCTAAAATATATTTTGATTTGTTTAACACTTTTTTGGTTACTACATAATTCCTTATGTGTTTTTCATAGTAAAAATTGTAAAAAAAATAAAGAAAAGCCCTTGAATGAGTAGGTGTGTCCAAACATTTGACTTTTTACTGTATATATAATTTATAAGTCCAAAAATTGATGTAGCAACTACAGATTGCCCCTTTAAGTCTATCAAACGTTTGAGCAATAAAAGCCCCACTTTTATTCCATAGGCTTGGATCTGCACTATGCAGCTGTTACAAAAGAGCATTTTTCACTGGTTGTCCACTGGTTTCAAAAACAATGACTGGTAGGCAGCTTAAGCTTCTTGTTGGGTTCAAATACACATTTAGATTGAACAGCTCCAAACATTAACCTTCTAAATTTGACGTTTGTAGCAACTTGACGTTTATATACCATAAGAATATTCTCACACACACAGACACACAGACACGCAACCACGTCCACACAACAACCACGTCCACACAACAACCACGTCCACACTCACCTTCCAATGTAGAGGAGAGGATGACCATGGTCAGCGCCAGTAGACACAGCACACGGCTAACAGAGAAAAACACACACATCTTCAAACTTCTTCGCTGCAAAGTCTGCTTATATAGATGCTAATAGATGCTAGCAGATGCTAACAGATGCTCTTGCTGTCTTCTTGTTCTGACGTAGAGACAGGGAGTGTGGGTCGTTTTATCAGAAAACAGGAACTTCAGAGGCCAATCATAATCCACAAGGCTTCTTACAAATTTGATACAGACACACGTGCATGCACTCACACACACACACACACACACACACACACACACACACACACACACACACTTCATGTCTGTATGTTGGGGAGCTGCGGTAAGGAGGGACTCCCCACTGGGTACAGACGTCAATTCAACGTATGTTCCACGTTGGTTCAGCTGAATTGAAATGACAATCTTTCACTGTTGTCTATGCTTCTGTGAACCATCGGGCTCAAAGATGCACTGTCATCTCCTACTCCACTCTATGATACCTATCAGAGGTGGTTCAATGCCGGACTCTCGGTTGATGAGTAACCTTGCTTGACCCCTGAATACTTGTGTTAGCTCCCTGTGCTAATGCTTTGGCATTTAACACGGTCTTGTGGCCCCCAGTCGGTCACAAACACAATACTATGCCCCCCCTCAGTTAAAACCACCTGGTATGGTGTCCGTATGTACTGTATTTTAACAGTGAAGCTACAAATGTTTTATGAGGTGACAGTACAGAATGTCACCTTTTATTTGAAGGTGTTTTCATACAAATCTGTTTAATCTTTTTAGAAGTTAAACCACTTTATGTGGCTAGTCCCTCCATTTGAAGAAGTCAGAAGTATTTGGACAAATGCACTGATAATGTATTAAAGTAGTTACAAGTTGAGTATTTGGTTCCATATTCCTATACCTCAATGATTACATCAAGCTTGTGACTCTACAGACTCGTTGGATGAATTTTAAGTTTGTTTTGGTTGTGTTTTGGGCTATGTTTCGCACAATAGACACTGAATGGTGAATGATGACTGGAGTAATTACATTGTTAAGTGAGTAGATAAAATGTTTATTTTGCTCTCAGAACAGCCGACAAACTCAATATACTTTCAAATGACTATAACCAAATGAAAACTTTGTAGGAATGATAATGGACCTACATTTATACAGTTTCTTGACTGTGTCCAGCTCGCAAAAAATCCCAGAAATTAAAGAGACAGTCATGGTGTATTGAACATTTAAAAAATTATGGATAGAGGACTATCTTTTGCAAATTTTGAAGGCGAGGAAATACAACACATTTTCAGTGCGCCCCTCTGGACCTCAGTGAAGACCGAATGTGGCCCCCGGGGCAACATTTGTTTGACACCCCTGGGATAGACAGTACACCAACATATTTATTTTGATTTCATAGTTGGATATACCTATCATATTTGCATCAAATATCTTTAGGGAGTTCATGTTAGGCTGTTAGTCATTGCTGAGAATCATATGGGATAGAGACTAGGGTGGAGGTATAGAGAGGGGAATAACAGTTACTCATCCCTCCCAGTCCCAGCTCACGCCCACTCCAACTAATGGCCACACATAGTTCCATATTAGACTGACCACTGGGTTATTCATAGGACTTACCATAGTATACTCATACTGCTAAACACACACACGCACACACTCAGTCACACAAACACACACAGACAGTGACAGAGGAAAGCCCCTTTACAATCACAGACACACTTAATTTGAGATATCATTTATCTCATTTCCAACATCTGTGCAGAAATACCAGTTCCTTCCTGTGTGTGTTAGTCAATCTGACTTCACTATCTGCACTATGAGGAACCTATAGGTTATTGTGTTCCTACTGGACACAGGAGTGTAGAGTAAGAATGGCCAAATATGGCAATTTCTGTGTCAGTTACATCTAGGCACCCTTTCGTTCCTATGATCACTGAATATGCTAGTGTAATGTCCGTCATGCATTCTTGAAAACATGTCTCAGAGTTCTGAGGTTTCTTGCTCAGTATTTCTTTACCACCGGATGAGCAAATACTAAATTTAACTAAAATATAAATGTGTTAACAGTCACTGATCCGTAGGAGAGAAGGCAATGACATAAGGAGAGGATTCAGGAAAGTAACAGTATAATGGATATGGTTCACATGCAGTAGTCAGGCCAGGGTTCACAGGTTTTCAATCCCCGTGAAAAAATGTGTGTGTGTGTGAAAGAGAGAGAGAGAGAGAGAGAGAGAGAGAGAGAGAGAGAGAGAGAGAGAAAAAAAGCAAGAGAGAGCATAGCCTTGCTATTGTGAGAGGCCGCCGTTGACAGACCTGGCTCTCAAGAGAAGACAGGCTATGTGTCATGGTTCCACCTGCCACCAGAGGGCGGCAGAGACCGTCCTAGAGACATTAATGACACTCAGGTGTGTCCTATTAATCATTATGATTTCCCTTTTAAGAGAGGTGTGTTTTCGAGACTTCCCAGTGTTAATGTGATCCTTCTGTTACCGTTTCTCAGTAAAGTATTTATGTTTATCCTGAACCACTGATTCCTCGTCTGGTCTCTTCTCTGCACCTCGGGCCAACCTCACCACGTCACAGCAAGCTTCTGCCTCCAACATGGACCCAGCAGAGATCACCCACATCAAGAATGTTGTAACCCACCAAGGAGCACTGCTGGGGCAGCAGCAAGAACAACTCTCCCAAATATCAGAGACCCTCCGGGCACTTACCGACTTCCTCCAACCACAGTCCAACCCCAACCCAGGAGGAGCCAATGCCCAAGTCTCATCGCCCAGTGCTACAGGCGTCTCCGTAGTTCCTCCAGGGAACCTACACAGGGAACCCAAGATCCCAGCCCCCAAGCAGTATGGCAGCCACAAGGGAGGATGCAAGGGGTTCCTCACTCAGCGCTCTCTGGTGTTCGAGCTACAGTCCACCTCGTTTCTCTTTACTCTCGGGCAAGGCCCTTGTAAATGATTAATAACCTGGGGCACCACTGGAATCTGTCGTTTACAGAGTTACCAATTCCAGAAAATGATCATACCTTTTATGATACCAATTATTAATCATACCATTTATTAGTCCATTCTAATGATCATAAGATATAATCTGCACGAATCCTAGCTAACATGTCAAATCAGCAATACACAAATTGGCTTAATTATTTATTTACTAACTACCTAAATAATCACACAGAATTACATATACAGTTGAAGTCGGACGTTTACATACACCTTGGTCAAATACAAATAATTGAAAAACTCAGATTTTCAAAATTCGTGACATTTAATCCTAGTAAAAATTCACTGTTTTAGGCCAGTTAGGATCACCACTTTATTTTAAGAAAGTGAAATGTCAGAATTATTTATTTAAGCTTTAATTTCTTTCATCACATTCCCAGTGGGTGAGAAGTTGACAAACACTCAATTAGTATTTGGTAGCATTGCCTTTAAATTGTTTAACTTGGGTCGAACATTTCGGGTAGCCTTCCACAAGCTTCCCACTATAAGTTGGGTGAATTTTGGCCCATTTCTCCTGACAGAACTGGTGTAACTGAGTCAGGTTTGTAGGCCTCCTTGCTCGCTTTATTAGTTCTGCCCAAAAATCTTCTACAGGAATGAGATCAGATCTGTGTGATGGCCACTCCAATACCTTGACTTTGTTGTCCTTAAGCCATTTTGCCACAACTTTGAAAGTATGCTTGGGACCATTGTCTACTTGGAAGACACATTTGCGACCAAGCTTTAACTTCCTGACTGATGTCTTGAGATGTTGCTTCAATATATCCACATAATTTTCCTTCCTCATGATGCAATCTATATAGGGAAGTGCACCAGTCCCTCCTGCAGCAAAGCACCCCCACAACATGATGCTGCCACCCCCGTGCTTCACGGTTGGGATGGTGTTCTTCGGCTTGCAAGCCTCCCCCTTTTTACTCTAAACATAATGATGGTGATTATGGCCAAACAGTTCTATTTTTGTTTCATCAGACCAGAGGACATTTCTCCAAATGTATGATCTTTGTCCCCATGTGCAGTTGCAAACCGTAGTCTGGCTTTTATATGGTGGTTTTGGAGCAGTGGCTTCTTCCTTGCTGAGAGGCCTTTCAGGTTATGTCGATATAGGACTCGTATTACTGTGGATATAGATACTTTTGTACCTGTTTCCTCCAGAATCTTCACAAGGTCCTTTGCTGTTGTTCTGAGATTGATTTGCACTTTTCGCACCAAAGTACGTTCATCTCTAGGAGACAGAACGCGTCTCCTTCCTGAGCGGAATGATGGCTTCGTGGTCCCATGGTGTTTATACTTGCATACTATTGTTTGTACAGATGAACGTGGTACCTTCAGGCGTTTGGAAATTGCTCCCAAGGATGAGGTCTACAATTGTTCTTCTGAGGTCTTGGCTGATTTCTTTAGATTTTCCCATGATGTCGAGCAAAGAGGCACTGAGTTTGAAGGTAGGCCTTGAAATACATCCACAGGTACACCTCCAATTGACTCAAATGATGTCAATTAGCCTATATGAAGCTTCTAAAACCATGTCATAATTTTCTGGAATTTTCCAAGCTTTTTGCAAGGCACAGTCAACTTAGTGTATTTAAACTTCTGACCCACTGGAATTGTGATATAGTGAATTATAAGTGAAATAATCTGTCTGTAAACAATTGTTGGAAGAATTACTTGTGTCATGAACAAAGTAGATGTCCGAACCGACTTGCCAAAACTATGGTTTGTTAACATAAAATCTGCAGAGTGGTTGAAAAATGAGTTAATGACTTCAACCTAAGTGTATGTAAACTTCCGACTTCAACTGTATATATACACACAGGATAGATCATTGGTTACTCAGTCACATTATGAAAAGTCCCTAGTGGACTAACCCGATATGACGGCTGGTTACTCAAAGGAAAGGGGAGGGGGAATGAAAGAGCGGGAAGACTCTGGGACAAAGGAATGGCCTAAATCAGACATGGGAAGATCTGCTCACATCAGTATCAATACATATGCACTTTAACAACCGCTCATTCGGGAAAAGATAATGCAATTATAAATATTTATGATTGAGCTTGGCTTCGATAAACGATAGATGGGTCGAAGTTGGAGGACTCTGGTTCAGCAGAGATCGCCCTAGTGGTTTTGTAGAGCGGATATGTTGAAATACCCTCAGTTCTTAAGAGATTGTCTGTCCTCGTCTCCTAGGCAACTGCAGCTGATAACCGTAACGACTAGGATTAAATAACTTATTTTTTAGTTAATAATAGTTCAAAGTTCATACCATTTTGCCATAATCAGCTGGCTGGTCTAGTCGAAATTCACAATTTTAACGTGGCGATAGTTACCTCCACATTTTCTTTGCATGTAGATTTCGTTAGATAGAGTTGTAGTTCAATTTAGCCCTTTTTAAACGCATATACAACAGTCCTAGCATCATGGGGAACTAAAGTTAACTTCCGTCAACGGGCTTTTGTATTGAGGGAGAGCAGGGCGTGTTTCATAGTTCTCAACCAATGTCTGTTCACTTGGGTGTGGACACTGACTGTGCTAAATTTTACTATGCCAACAATTCTCTCCTTTAGAAGATTAAAATCACATTTAATCTTCTCACAAATAGTTTCATGTTCAATCATAGAAGTTTTGCAACCGTTAGATGTAAATCTGATAACTAGAATGTGTAGACTCTCAACGATACAATCAGAAATCATTATCCCCAAACAACAACTGATCTGACATATATATTCTTTAAATACCAACAGACACTTTCAACTGATTGGATTAGGAAATATTGTCCCATTCGCCAACCTTTTGATGTTACCATACTGCAAAGTATTTCTCTGTGGCAACATTTTGGTAGAGTGGTGAGAGAGCTTCAGTATTTATGAGGGCAATAAACCTGTGGGGGGAGAGAGAGAAAGGGGACCCCCACCCACCCAACATGGCAAGTCATGACACTCTGGTGTGGGCAACGGCAGTGTGGGAACAGCAGCCACCATCCTGCAGCTCCATATTAGCCTTCACTGCCGAGCTGTGACGAGTCTTCGACCATCCAGTCGGCGGACGAGAAACGGCCAGCCGACTGTTTAACATCCACCAAGGGACCTAGAGTTAATGATAACGCTGGCAATCAGGTTTGACAACCGCCTCCAAGAATGTGTGAAACAGCGCTTTTTTGTCACCGCCCCAGTATACCGGTTTCCTGAGCACCCCAATAGAGAAGAGAAGAGAAGCAGTATGAAAAAGTATAAAATACAAGAAGTCTGGAATGCAAAAAGCTATAAAAAGACATTGCATAGAATGGATGGATGGCTGAATATGTACACTATACATTGTTACAGAGTGTTAGGTGAAAAGAAATAGATAAAAATATTGCAAGTTGATATAGATAAATAAGGAGTATTTGCATGGTTAACTATACTATACAGGTCGATGGCAGAGAAATACTTAAATAGCTAAATGTGCGTATGATATAAGTGAGGGTAATAATAGTTTACTTAATATACAGTCTGGTTAAATTAACAGGTCATTTCATATTTTGCCAGTTTAAATTAACTGCACAGGTAAATATACAGTTAAATGTACAGGTAAGTGAATATTAGCATGGTTACATTAACTGTACAGGTAAATGACAGGAACAGATACTTAAATAGCTAAATGTGTGTATGATATAATGTAGGGTAATAATAGTAATTCCCTTAAAATACAGTCCTTAGTGCGCAGGGTTTAATTACAGATAAATGCACGTATTGCACATTCTATATACTAAAATAATTGAAAAAAGATACAACGGACAGGATACTAATATGCATCCTGAGTGAATGACTACGTAAGTTAAGTCCAAGAATTACTTACAATATTGCACGTGATATGATATGACAACTGTACATGAGTATGTATATACAGACCTGAATGAATAAATAAGTCCTGAGTGAATGAGTGATTACAGACCAGAGTTACTCACGGATGGATGCATAATTGTTCAACTAGGTCCTAACACCCCAACAGTTCCAGGTCTTTGTTGCCGACGGCACAGCACCCTGGTGAGGCATTAAATAGTCTAATAGCCGCCGGCAGGAAGGGCCTCCTGTAACGCTCTCTGGCACACCGTGGTGGGATCAGTCTGTGACTGAAGGTGCTCCTCTGCATCATAACCATGGCATGCAGAGAGTGGGTGACGTTGTCCATGATGGCCAGCAGTTTGGCCAGGATTCGTCTCTCCGCCACCTCCTCTAGGGTGTCAAGGCTAATCCCCAGAACAGAGCAAGCCTTCCTGATCATCTTATTTACCCGAGAAGCATCACCGGCCTTTATGTTGTACACCACTGCAAAAAAGATGGTACTGGCCCTTTTTGTACAGAGCCCCGGTGTTACGAACACATTCCAGCCTGTTGTCCATATGGACTTCCAGGAAATTGTATGACCGAACCATTTCCACATCCATCCCCTGTATAGGGACTGCAGTCAGTTGGGCCTTGGTTCTCCTGAAGTCCTCCACCATCTCCTTTGTTTTGCTGATGTTGAGCTGAAGGTGGTTCTGCTCACACCACAACACAAAGCCATTGATTGTGCTCCTGTACTCCTCCTCCTGCCCACCCCTGATGCACCCTACAATTGCGGAGTCATCCGAGAACTTCTGTAGGTGGCATGTTTCAGAGTTATATCTGAAGTCCGAGGTGTAGAGGGTGAACAGGAAGGGGGACAGGACCGTTCCCTGGGGGGGGGCCTGTGTTGCTCACTACCTGTTCTGACACACAGCTCTGTAGTCGCACAAATTGTGGCCTACCGGTCAGGTAGTCCATGACCCAGGAGACTAAGGGTGCTTCCACTTTCATTCTCTTCATCTTCTCACCCAGTAGCAGGGGCTGAATGGTGTTGAAGGCACTGGAGAAGTAAAACAACATAACCCTCACAGTGCAACCTGCGTTGTCCAGGTGAGAGTAGGCCCTCTGCGGAAGGTAGATGATTGCATCATCCACCCCGATGTTGCACTGATATGCGAACTGCACGGGGTCCTGTGATGTACACACCCTGGGCCTGAGGTGAGCGAGGACTAACCTTTCCAGGGTCTTCATGATGTGGGATGTTAGCGCTACAGGTCTGAAGTCATTCAGGACAGTGGGGTGCACCTTCTTGGGCACTGGGATCAGGCAGGATGTTTTCCACAGCACAGGGACCCTTTCCAGGCTCAGGCTAAGGTTGAAGCGTCGCTGGAGTATTCCACACAGTTGGTCAGCACAGACCCTAAGCAACCTTGGGCTGATGCCATCAGGGCCTGCCACTTTCCATTGATGTAGTCTCTCCAGCTCTCTCTTCACTTGGTTGGTGATGAAAGCCAGCCCAGGTGGGGAGGTGGGGGGAAGGGGGGTGTTGAGGATCGGTCCAGAGGTGGGGGGAAGGGAGGTGTTGCAGATCAGTCCAGAGGGAGCGGGCGTGGAGGTGGGGAGAGGGGTCGCTAATTGTCTCAACAGAGGTGTTGTGAGCAAATTGGGGGTGGGACAGCCGTGAGGGTGTGTGTTCTGGGGAGCTGGAGGGGAGGTGGACAGGGCCAGTATCGAACCTGTTAAAAATTGGTTCAGCTCATTGGCTCTGTCCAGGGTCCCCTCCGTCTGCCCACTGTTTGACTTTTTGAAGCCAGTGATATTTATCATACCCTTCCACACCTCTCTCACATGGCTCTGCCTCAGCTTGTCCTCCATCTTCTCCTGATACCCTCTCTTCCCCTCAGCAAACTGCAACTTTAGCTCGCTCTGGACACATTTCAATTTGTCCCTGTGCCCCTCCTTGAAGGCCCTCTTCTTCTCATTCAGCAGGGCCTTCAGGTCGCTGGTGACCCAGGGTTTATTATTTGGAAAACAGCGTACCTTCTTGGTGGGGACAGTGTTGTCTACACAAAAATTGATGTAGT
The DNA here is from genome assembly GCA_023634145.1 of Thymallus thymallus. NCBI lineage: Eukaryota > Metazoa > Chordata > Actinopteri > Salmoniformes > Salmonidae > Thymallus > Thymallus thymallus. The sequence continues at coordinate 6,918,167 of CM042417.1, read as the reverse complement.
CCGTTATGCAGTCAGTAAGTCCATCAATGTCCTCCCCATGAGCCTAACAGAGCACATCCCAGTCTGTTGTTTCAAAGCAGTCCATTCGCCTCCAGGGACCATTTCCTAATGGTCCTAGTGGTCGCAGGCTGCTGTTGGACCATAGGCCTGTAGAGTGGGGTGAGGTGGACAAGGTTGTGATCCGATCTACCAAGGGGAGGAAGTGCAGTGGAGTTGTATGCATCCTTCAAATTGAATTTAAAAAGTCCAGAGTTGTATTATTCCTGGTTGGGCACTTCACGAACTGTTTGAATGTGGGCAGCGTTGAAGAGAGAGATGCATGGTTAAAATCCCCCAAAATGGCAAAGAAAGCACTGGAAGGGGCTGTCTGTAACCTTGTGATAGCAGAGTGGATGACGTCACAAGTTATGTAAACAATAACAGCAATGGCCGTCGTCAATTTTCTCGGCAAATAGTAGGGTCTCAGGCTAACGGCTAAGAGCTCAATGTCCGGGCTACAAAACTGTTCCTTAACAGTAATATGTCTCAGATTACACCATCTGTTGTTAACTAATAAAGCCAGCCCCACTCCCTTACTCTTACTGGAAGAAAAGCTATCCCTGTCCGCTCTGATGGCCTGGAAACAGCCAATAGTTACGTTCTCTATGGGGATGTTATCATTCAGCCATGTTTCAGATAAACACAATAGGCTAGCTTCCCGGTATTCTCTTTGTCCATGGACCAGCCCATCAAGCTCGTCCACCTTGTTATGTAGCGATCTCACGTTGCCCATAATGATAGACGGTATAGCCGGCTTGTATTTCCTAAGCTTTGCCTTGCATTTCCGACCTGCCCTGCATCCACGCCGTCGCCTTTTCAACTCGTCCGGAATATCGTGCAGCAGCGCTGAGTGTGCTAAATCCAGGAGCTGGGCTCGGTTGTAAATAATTGAGGACTCGCGTGTACGTTCGCGGCTGACAAAAATGCCTCAGTGATAAAAAGGACCGCCAAAACCTTCGTAAAACAGTAGCACTCCATAATCCTGAACTATTATAGTTCAACTGTTGCAAAAATAATCACGAAAAACGGACAAAAAACTAAAACAACAATTAACGCACGAACAATGGGAGCTGCTTAACAGGCGACAACACAGGCCGACGCCAATCAGACAATGTACTGAGTAAAGGGTCTGAATACTTATGTAAAAATAAAATATATTTTGATTTGTTTAACACTTTTCTGGTTACTACATGATTCCATGTGTTATGTCATAGTTTTGATGTCTTCACTTTTATTCTACATGGAAAAAATAGTGCAAATAAAGAAAAACCCTTGAATGAGTAATATTCCAAACTTTTGGCCCCCAGTGTAAATTCGGATATGATAAATTGGAAGGTTGTGCAGGACTATGGTAGATGAAGGAATCAATCTATCTTTTCAGACTTAGAGTATTTATCTGGTCAATTTGTCAGTGTATTATGTCTGTTTGTAACAGTGTTTTATATGTGAAAATGTGATCATATTGCAAATTGTATTTACATTTTTAAGGACTCTTGGAAGATTAGTCCAAATGAGGACTAAAAGAGATCCTAATATTATAAAATTCTATGTAATCATCCCATCCTGACACACTGATTCCAGACCTACTCTCTTACTTGTAAATAGAGGTTATGGGGATGGCCAGTGGGGAAGTAACTGATCATGACACAGGTTTTGGTAGTGGTGGTCAGCTAGTGAAGAGTTCCCTACATAATCACGTCACATAGCCTAGTCTAGTCATCTCCCTACTGAATTTGAATCGTGGGAAAGCCAAATAGAAAATTTATAAGAAAAGGCAATTGAGTTGGACATTTTTCAAGTCCAAAAATCCAGAGAAAGATGGTGAATCAAAACCCAGAACGAGCCAGAGAACTGTCAGTTCCGGAGGAGAGGAGTGAGTGGCAAACTGTTCCTGATGGCGATGCTAATACCACTAGTTCAGCATCACCACCAGCACCTACACTAGCTATAAGGCCTAGCTAGTCAGGCTCAGCGGTAGAGGGAGACGGGGAGCTGGGGGGGAGGGGGGCAGGTGCAATTTGCAGTTCAATAACAAGCAAATGTATAACCCCTGGCTTGCCATGCAGAATTTAAAGTTGGGCTGTATAACATGCAAAAAGGAAGGGAGCTTGGGTCTAGAAATGACTGGAGGGATTAAACTAGCAGAAGAGTGGGTGGAATGTACAGTAAATTAACATAATGTGCATCAGATGTAAAAAAGAACAATAACAACAACAACACCAACAACAGCAACAACAGCAACAACAAAGATCCGTCAGAAAATTGGTTTTTGAACATGGCCGAACAAAGGCGCATTTTGTGGCAGCAAGCATAGACAAGGCTAAAGAGGACACCCAGGTTAACACTCAAAATGACCAAAAAAAATACATTGAGAAGCTGTTGCGCAGCAAATCACTGCCTTCATGAAGACAAATAATGTATACGAAACACTTCAGTCTGGTTTTAGACCCTATCATAGCACTGAGACTGCACTTGTGAAAGTGGTAAACGACCTTTTAATGGCGTCAGACCAGGGCTCTGCATCTGTCCTCGTGCTCTTAGACCTTAGTGCTGCTTTTGACACCATCGACCATCATATTCTTTTGGAGAGATTGGAAACCTTAATTGGTCTACACGGACAAGTTCTTGCCTGGTTTAGATCTTATTTGTCGGAGAGATATCAGTTTGTCTCCGTGGATGGTTTGTCCTCTGACAAATCAATTGTAAGTTTCGGTGTTCCTCAAGGTTCCGTTTTGGGGCCACTTTTATTTTCACTATATATTTTACCCCTTGGTGATGTCATTCGGAAACATAATGTTAACTTCCATTGCTATGCGGACGACACACAGCTGTACATTTCGATGAAACATGGTGATGCACCAAAATTGCCTGCCCTGGAAGCCTGTGTTTCAGACATAAGGAAGTGGATGGCGGCAAATGTTTTACTTTTAAATTCTGACAAAACAGAGATGCTAGTTCTAGGTCCCAAGAAACAAAGAGATCTGCTTTTGGATCTGACAATTAATCTTGATGGTTGTACAGTCGTCTCCCAAAAAACTGTGAAGGACCTTGGCATTACTCTGGACCCTGATCTCTCTTTTAATGAACATATCAAGAATATTTCAAGGATAGCTTTTTTCCATCTTCGTAACATTGCAAAAATCAGACATTTTTTGTCCAAAAATGATGCGGAAAAGCTAATCCATGCTTTTGTCACTTCTAGATTAGATTACTGCAATGCTCTACTCTCCGGCTACCCGGATAAAGCACTAAATAAACTTCAATTAGTGCTAAACACGGCTGCTAGAATCCTGACTAGAACCAAAAGATTTGATCATATTACTCCCGTGCTAGCCTCTCTACACTGGCTTCCTGTTAAGGCTAGGGCTGATTTCAAGGTTTTACTGCTAACCTACAAAGCATTACATGGGCTTGCTCCTACTTATCTCTCAGATTTGGTCCTGCCGTACATACCTACACGTACGCTCCAGTCACAAGACGCAGGCCTCCTTATTGTCCCTAGAATCTCTAAGCAAACAGGTGGAGGAAGGGCTTTCTCCTATAGAGCTCAATTTTTATGGAATGGTCTGCCTATCCACGTGAGAGACCTTTAAGTCTTTACTGAAGACTCACCTCTTCAGTATGTCCTATGATTGAGTGTAGTCTGGCCCAGGGGTGCAAGGGTGAACGGCAAGGCTCTGGAGCGACGAACCACCCTTGCTGTCGCTGCCTGGCCGGTTCCCATCTCTCCATTGGGATTCTCTGCCTCTGACCCTATTACGGGGGCTGAGTCACTGGCTTACTGGTGCTTTCCATGCCATTCCTAGGAGGGGTGCGACACTTCCTGTCCGGTTTGTCGCCCCCTCTGGCTTGTGCAGTGGAGGGGATCTTTCGTGGACTATACTCAGCCTTGTCTCAGGGTAGTAAGTTGGTGGTTGTTGATATCCCTGTATTGGTGTAGGGGCTGTGCTTGGCAGAGTGGGTGAGGTTATATCCTGCCTGGTTTGGCCCTGTCCGGGGGTATTGTCTGGGTATTGTCGGAGGGGGCCACAGTGTCTCCTGACCCCCCTGTCTCAGCCTCCAGTATCTATGCTGCAATAGTTTATGTGCCGGGGGGCTAGGGTCAGTTTGTTAAATCTGATGTTATTATCCAGTGTCTTGTGTGAATTTAAGTATGCTCCCTCTAATTCTCTCTCTCTCCCACTCTACCTCCTCTCCCGGAGGACCTGAGCCTACCCGGAAGACCATGCTTCAGGACCACCTGTCCTGATGACTCCTAGCTGTCCCCAGTCCACCTGGTCGTGCTGCTGCACCGGTTTCAACTCCTCTGCCTGCGGTTATGGAACCCTGACCTGTTCATTGGACGTGCCACCCTGTCCCAGACCTGCTGTTTTCACCTCGCTCTCGCTCTATTGCACTGAAAAACCAAGTGACATTCACTCCTGATGTATTTACCTGTTGCAACCTCCACAACTACTTTTATTATTATTTGACCCTGCTGGTCATCTATGAACATTTGAATATCTTGGAGAAAGAACTGGCCTTAATGGCCATAAATTGTTATAATCTCCACCCGGCACAGCCAGAAGAGGACTGGCCACCCCTCAGAGCCTGGTTCCTCTCTAGGTTTCTTCCTAGGTTTTGCCTTTCTAGGGAGTTTTTCCTAGCCACCGTGCTTCTACATCTGCATGGCTTGCTCTTTGGGGTTTTAGGCTGGGTTTCTGTATAGCACTTTGTGACATCGGCTGATGTAAAAAGCGCTTTATAAATAAATTTGATTGATTGATTGATTGAGAGTCTTCTTTTATTTGAAGTTATATTCTGATATTGTGATATTTTTTCTACTGCTACATTGATGTCTTCAAAATTATATAAAATTCAGGTCTTGTAAGCCCCACAGCTGAGTATGTGTGCATTTTTGCGGGTGTTCTGCAGTGTCGTCTAAAAATGTTGCTGTACATTGATAAAATGAGGCTACAAGAAATTAGGATTTGTGTAAGCACCGCTGCTATACTCAAGTATGTGGGCATACTGCAATGACGTCTAAAATGCTTTAAATTAATTAGCACCTTGGAGAGTGCTGTCCGTTTCACCACCATAGATAATAGGCTACTTGGCTGCTACGTTGTGTTTGACACTTTTTTTTCTCAAAGCCTGTGTAGGGATGTGATTTGGACTGTGACTGAACTAGTGGGATGTTTTTTTTTCTTATTCACTACGCGGACAGTAGGTGGCGGCATGCACCTTTAACGTTTGTTTGCGGACCGACATAATACCAGAGAAGAAGAAGAAAGCAAAGACAGTATAGTCACAGATAGATGTGACAGATATTTCACCGGATGTATAAATGTGAGACATCTGGTTGGCGTTGGGAGAAGATGGAGCCAGAGGGATTTTGGCCGACATTCTGCTAATTTTCTCATCAATTAAACATTTGATCTCCATACAGTTTTCTGTTTCCAAAACTAGAATCAATAACAAACAGAGTGCACTAAGTTTGGTAGACTTGACTTACCTTATTGTTTATAGAAAAAAACGTACTTGCCTTAAATAGCTAGAAATCGATGTCTTTGCAAGTTTTCCCACCACTAGTACTTCTGTGAATCAACTTTTTTTCACGATAAGAAACATATGTCATCAATAAATACCTTATTTACTGTAAAATGTTCTCTGTGATTTTATTTAGGGGGAGGGAAAGCAATATTTTTAAAAACGAATCATTATGCAAAGCTAATTTCGCGCATGATTATTAAATTGTTGAGCTGGAATGTCATGTGTTTGTTGTCAAAGACTCATAACTACTGCAATTATTACGAAGATACAAAGATGAGGCTATGTACAGCAATCGGCTGCAATACTGTCCAAAGGAAGGGAGGGAAATCCTTTTTCAAGTTTCCAACAGACGCATTTGGAGTAATTATTGCATAGTGAGGCACATGTCGTTGGCTGTGTATTCAGTAGTGCGCTGTATCCATGACTACTCATCGAATCAATCACCAAAACAATGATCACTGATAGATAAAACATGCTAGCTACCAGTATTGAAACAAAACTATAGCTGGGTTTAACACAACTAGCACGAGGCAGCATGGCTAGCTAACGTTAGTTTACCAATGTGCCCAGCCATATCACATCCAAGGCTATCTCAGGGTATGATGCACAATCAATAGAAGCCATCATTTGTGACACTGGGTCATTGCAAAGTAATGTATCGATCTGTAGAACACCATTAAGTACCTCTTAAATGATGGTAGATGTCTGTAAAACATTGTATAGGCAACTACTTATGTACTGTTGTCCAATGATCAGATTAAGTAAGAATAGCACAAAATATAGTCTACTATAATTATATGCATCTTCAGAAAATAGACAAAGGTCAAAAGGTTGTACATTTATGAAATGCCTGTTAACATGGTGAACAATAGAGAACATATCGAAACCATGAAAGTAGAGCATTTGATCACAACGTGGAATAACACATTGTGCATGCATCTCCTCAATAGGAAAATGGTACAAAAAAGAATGACATTAGAGCAGAGCTTCAAAAAATATATCAGGTTTAAGAGAGCAGCAACTGAAAATGTTTCATAGGATAGGATAAAAAAAATGGGTCTTTATTCTTTTTACAGTTTTGTAATTACTCAGGAGTGAGATATGTCAGAGAAACGTCAGGCGTAGGGACATCAGTCTGCAGAAGTCCTTTGAGGACACGAAGAAAGGGGTTTACACTGTGTGCGAGGTGCACTTTGAAGAGTGTTTTATTCTGATTAAGGTACAGCTACTATCAATACAAATACATTTCAGTCATATGATACTTTTCTGGTAAAAATGTATTTCAACAGGGTTCACGGAAGACACTGTCTTCCGAGGCAGTACCTACCAGAATAAATTGCATGAATCCACCCCCTCAGTCTGTAACAGATGCACGGCGTAGTAGAAAAAGAAGTAAGCCAACCACAAAAGTCGTAGCAATTAAAGATGCATCGTTATTGTTTTACATCAATACAACAGGTTTATGGATCGGACCTTATTTTTTTTTTTTATCGCCTAAAATGACATACCCAACTCTAACTGCCTGTGGCTCAGGACCTGAAGCAAGGATATGCATATTCTTGATACCATTTGAAAGGAAACACTTTGAAGTTTGTGGAAATGTGACATTAGTGTAGGAGAATATAACACATTAGATCTGGTAAAAGATAATACAAAGAAAATAAACAAATGTTACGCCCCTGGGTTTAGAAACTCTGTGAAGAAAGTGTCTAGGCTGCCGCAAAACCCCACGAAGAAGAAAAATAATTGTATTCTCGCGAGATGTGAGAAACAGCGCCCCTCTGTTTGATTGACTGCGGGGAGGAAAAGGGAGGGGAGAATAACCTCGGCGCCTGGCAATAGCAGCAGGCTACACAAACACACATCGGTTGCAATCTTACTCCAATAATACACCTGAGTGTTATTCTTCTTCGAACGCCAACAGAGATCTTCTAAGCACCGAATGCTTTTCTGCTCATACACAACCGGAGAGGAGGTAAAAACGAGGGACTAATTACAAAAAGAGGAAAAGCGGCCTATTTTTGTTCCTGATATCCTGGTGCCGCCGGTGCACGCTCGCGCGGCCGGCACAAATATACTCCGGTGCTCTCACGGGCGCTTATTTTACTTATTCAACAGAGATTTCCATACTGTCTTTCCATTCTCCTCTACCTCTTCCAGTTTACCCCCTCGTGTTAGCTATCCTGCACTAACTGGCTTTAGCTAGTTGCGCTACTGGGAGCCAAGGCGGCCTGTTTTGTTTTCGCAGGGAAGCCGCCATGAACCGCGGACAACAACAGAATCTGAGCGTGTTGCTTGCAGACTATCACAGCCTACGTGCCACAAATATGCAGGCCAGGAGGAGAGGAGCCAACTTTAGCCAACAATGTGAGGAAGTTGCGAATAAGGAAGGAATGCGGGGAATAAACGAATAAGATTTTAATATTAGCGTTAGCAAAGCAGCTCTGTTTGAATTTGGTACGAAGGTGCCTAACAGTGGATAATTGGAGGCCGGAGTTGGAGAAAGAGCGCCACCACACCAGTGACTATTGTTGATTAATTAGAACTCAACCAGAGAGTGCTGCTAGCGCCACGGATTGTGTGAGAGACATGTGAACGGGCTTTGATGAATTAATTTCCTCGACATTTTTTGTGTGTATTTTTGTGTGGATTTACAGTTTTATTTTTATGACATGATGGTCATTTGGGCATATTTCGTGCCGTGGAAAAGAGGAAAACGCTAAAGATGGATTGGTTGTTATTATGAATACAGTAATGTTCTACCCGTGCTACCACGAAAATAGACTTCATGTCTGTGTGTTTGTAACTGATTTGCAGCTAGCTTACCTGCTAGCTGTATGATACATACATTTACGTATTTGGTGCATAGACCCTTACCAGCACCACTTTGCCGATATAGTTCAGCTAGGTTAGCTAGTAACACCTTTAGTAGATAGCTAGATACATCGCTCATCTATGCCCTCGACACAGCTCCCATCCTCCCTTGGGTAATAATAGAACGGGCGAGAAGGGAGTTGCGAGCCTCTTGCCCTTTACACGGGGGCTACTGGACTTAAGCCGGGGGACCTGTGAGTGTTTGTTAGTGTTTCTCTTTTTTCTCGGACTGGATGTGTCCGTCCCTTGGCTGTTGAGATGAACCCGGTGAATGCCACCACTCTGTACGTGTCCGCGTGTCGTTCGGTGCTGCAGTGCGACCCTCGTGACCCACGGGCTCTGGCGGAGCTCTACAAGCTGCTCCCCTTCTTCCGCCAGTCGCTGTCCTGTCTCGTGTGTGGTAAGTGCATCGGTATTATTATTTTAAAGGGCCCTGTTCCCCTGTATATACCCAGCTAGTTGCTATACCCAACTAGCCTAGCAGTGTCCACCGCCAGTAACACCAGTCATTGTGACACACCCCCCATTCCCATTGGATGTCGGAGCAACTAGTTAGCCGATGGCGTGGACCTGTCTACTAAAACTAACTAGGCTAGCTACTGCATGTCTCCCTACGAGACATCAATGTATTCCATAACTTCACAGTGATCCAGTCTTAGCTTGGCTCATTTGACCGAATTGCTTGAATAAAATCAAACTTGCATGAGGTACTAGTAGCTAGCTACTGCACTGGTTAGCTACATTTCCCAATTCATCATAACTATGTAGCTAACCTCATCCAGATAGCTAACCTCCCAGCTCCACCTCATATGTAACTAAATCACAGTCAGACAGGTGCATGTATTTGCACAGCCAGAACAGAAGGAAATGTTTGTCAAATATTTATTATTAATTAATTAATTAATTCAACATCCATTGTTCTGTCTTGTGCCCTCGTGACTCTGTCGGTGGGTGGGTATGTTTGTGTTGTGACATGGTGAGTGCGCAGTCTTTCAAAATGCATTTCGAGCCGAGCCCCTTCCTGAGAAGGAAGGAAGTTGATCCGAGCAGCCACACGGGCTCAGTGAAAAATACTGCTGGTTTGTGTTGGGGGGGGGGGGCTGTTGCCTAAGCACCTTGTGACAGGTAGAGGATGCATCCTAAATTGTTTATACCTGGCTTTTTTGTTGTCGTTTCTAAATGGAACTCACTCCATCCCTGGCCCCTCCATCCATCTGCAGCGCGAGCCCCCTCTCAGCTGCCATCCCTAACGACCACCGTTGCTAAGGAAGCTGCTCTCAAAGCACAGCAGTCATCAAGCCTGGCAGAGGCAATCAGTGTTGAGCCGCCTCTGAATATTACCGTTTTTATAAACGGTTGAAATAAGCATTTAACAGAATATGAACCCTCTTCACTTAATACCTGGACCATGTTATACTATTTATATGACAAAGTGGTTTATTTAAAACCAATGTTGTTGAATGAATTGATATGCTGTTGCTTTGGTGTTGTGCGCACTGCATTACAGTTGAATATTCAGAGCAGAACAGCAATTTAATTAATCACTTTTATATATAGCCCATCTCCTCAGTACTCATTATCATCAGTCCACCGCTACGCTTCATACCATTGACTCGTTATTAATAATAATTATGGCTCCTGTTTATTGTTTATGTTATATTGTATGGACAATTACAATGCTGCCGTTGGAGTGATTTATATCTCAGTTGAATAAAGGATATATAAATATTTGTCTTACCATAAACGACTGAAAATGATTCTCTCCAGGTAATCTACTACAGGACCCCATAGCGCCCACTAACTCCCAGTGCCAGCACTATGTGTGTATGGGCTGTAAGGGCCAGAGGATGCTGCTCAAGCCGTCCTGTTCCTGGTGTAAAGACTACTCCCGCTTCCAGGAGAACAGACAGCTCTCCTTATTGGTCCACTGCTACAGGAAGCTGTGCCTCTACATCGCCCAATCACCTCTCGCCCAGCACATTGCTAGCGCAGCCAGCGATTCGCCCGACCTCCTCGCCATTCTTAATGAGGGCCTGTCATTGGCCGAAAGCCAACAGGAAGGGGCGGACTCTACGGATTTGGCGTGCCACTCACTGCCGACAGCCCCCTTGACGTCTGACCTCAGACCTAATGAGGCTCCGGCTGCAGATGAGAGCCAAGAGGAGGGGCTTAGCCCTGTGGGCGGGGTTAACGGGCTGCAGGACTGTAACGGCCTGGCCAATCAGGACCTGCCACCACCTATTACCTTAGCTACAGGGGGAGGTGTTCTGAAGCAGGAGAGCTTGGGGGAGGAGCTACCTGTGTGTGTTGGCGTGGTAGGTAGTGGGGAGGCGGGACATTGTGACAGCACATTTGGGGTGGAGCTTAATAAACATGGCGGTGGTCTTTTGTTGAGCGTAGAGGAGGTTCTTAGGACCTTGGAGCCAGAACCCAACCCTGGACCGCCTGACCCCCAGCCAGACAATCCCTCTTTACCCCCCCACAATGGATCTTACTGCCCTCCTACCCCTGACTCCCCTCGCCTCATACCCTCCCTCCCCCCAGAGAACACCCCTAGACTTCCCCTGCCTCCCCCCCAGCCCACCCCTGCTCTCCCCCGCCTACCCCCTCACTGCCACCGCAAGCGTTCACGCTCTGAGAGTGACAGTGAGAAGGTGCAGCCCCTCCCCATCGCCACCATCCTCAGAGGCCCACCCCTGGGTGCCAGCACCAACCCCCCTCACCTCCTAAACCCAGCCGCCACTGTCAAACGGGAGCCCAAACTCCCCTCCGGCATCACCCCGCCTCACCTAACGCCCGTGCCCAATGGAGGGCCTCCCAAGGTGAGCAAGACAATGCTGGTGTCGTCCAAGGGCCTGAAGAAGAGTCTGGAGCACCACGGGGACCCTAAGAAGGTCTACAGCAAGGCCAGGCAGGGAGTCCCCAAGCCCCGTGCCCAGCCCCGTGACCGCCTGCCCCCCCACGGCCATGCTCACCCACTCTCTCACCCACCCAGCCCTTCCAAGCCCCTGTACAAGAAGCCAGTGGAGAAGAAGGGCTGTAAGTGTGGGAGAGCCACTCAGAACCCCTCTGTTCTCACCTGCAGGGGGCAGCGCTGCCCCTGCTACTCCAACCGCAAGGTGAGTTACTATAGATTTACTTTGGCTTGCTCTGAAATCAGTGTTCTCCTAACCCTATGTAGTTCACTGATTGTAAATAATATTAATATTCCTCCAAGGCATGTCTGGACTGTATCTGCCGCGGCTGCCAGAACTCCTACATGGCAAACGGGGAGAAGAAGCTGGAGGCATTTGCGGTTCCAGAGAAGGCTCTAGAACAGACACGGCTCACCCTTGGCATCAACCTCACCTCCATCACAGCTGCAGCCCTTCGTAACCCGGCAACCAGCAACACCCCACACAGCAATCAGCTCATCACCACGGCAACGGGAGCTACGGGGGTGTCCTTCCTGTCCGGGGTGGGGGCAGGACATGAGGACAGGGGGTTTGATGATTCGCTGGACATGAGGTTCGACTGTTGAAGACCCGCCCTTCTTGGACATTATTGACCAATGGGCTGTGCAGAGGGACCTGGAAGGGCAGGGTTGAGAATAAGGCAGCTACTGTGACGGGCGAGAGAGGGTGTTACTCAGAGACACACACTCTCCATACAGCGCCTGGAACGTGCTTTTGGTCTTACGTACTGACGACGGAGAGATGGATGGAAGAGGGATATCGTTACTGTATGTTCAGAGATTTTTATTTTGTGAGGGTTAGAAGTTTTGTTTTGTATTATCGGTGATGTGTAGGGCATGACGTGTTGGCCTGCGATGGGCTCGTTGCTCTGTGTGTCAGAGGGAGGGGTGGTTCAAAGATAATTGAACCTCCCATATGGCACCCTATACCCTAGATAGTGCACTTCTTTTGGCCAAGGCCTCAGTACACTAGATCATCGGTGATAGGGTGCCTTTTGGCAGGCTTTAGGCCTGTTGGCAGGACCCAGACACAGACCGACATCAGTAGATTGACTGTAATTTATGAACTTTTTTGTTTTTGTACACAGAACTTATCAAATTCCATTAAGAGGATGCTTTGATATATTTTATAAGTTACATTAACAAACATTTGCAGTATTTATTGGATGTCACCTAACCTAGGTAGCGGTGGGCCACACCCACTCCAGCTGTCAGCCTATCAAATCCTGTGTGGATGGTTCTGTCTAAATGATGTTGCTGTCCTATTAGTGCTAGTTTCTGCTGTCTCCAACTGTCATTTTTTGTTTCCCTCGGGCATTAAAAACCTGTAATATACATGTAACATATTTCCACAAAAAAGAAAATCAAAACCTAAGTTGTGTTGTCTCTTTTTGACACTTAGACCAAAGCAAACTGAAATCATATCAGACTATTTAAAGTCCAATCAAATCCTCACCTGTAGTCTTTAGTACAGACCACTAGTTTTCAATAATATTTGCACTACCCACAGGTGGAAAAAAAACTTCTAAGCCTGTTACCAGTAGGGGGTGCCAGATGCTTGCTGTAATGTCCACACATAAGACAGCCTTGACCCAAGTCTCTTTTGTTGTGATACTGAATGCTATACATGACCACAAGCTATGGTCGCCTATTTTGGTGTCTTTATTGTACACATATTTACAGACATGTCTTTCTACATGAAAATGAGAGCAGTTGGACTTGAGCACGAGTAATTAACATTGCCACCATATTTAGTGTGTGTCTTCATGCTAAACGCCACTTCCACAGCCACACACACATACTAACTGTATTTCCATGAGTCATGATTGAATGGTAAAAACAATTCAACCCCCCCAATAAAACATCTGCAGATGATTCTCTTCCACTGAGGTGGGCTCAACTGGCAACCCTGTCTCTCCATCTGTCTCTGTCTCAGGTGCTAGTCTGTAACTATATATATCTATCAGTGACGATGGGTCTGGGCTACAGTAGGCCTCCTGGGTCGTGGCCTGAATCATTTAAACTATGAAACAAAGTGAAAAAGTGCTGAATTGAACGTGTGTTACTCAGGTTAGAGCTTGGGGTTGTGTTAAGAATATGACAAAGGCTACAATCAAACAACATTCAATGTCCATATAACACAAAAACACCCCATATTTACATTAAAACCATCTCTGAGTTCATATAAACAGGAGAAGGAGACATCCTTTTAGGATGAAAATAGTATTAAGACATATTCACAATAATCTCCTCACTTTTCATTGATTGATTATTGGTCATTTGTCCTGAAGTTCTAACGCAGACATTGGCCCCCATCCTCACACCACTCAGCGGCTTTTCATCCAATCAACACAGGCCTGCTGGTCTCGGACACAGCTCATTGGATGAGCCATGAGGGAAGGCTGGATCATCGGCACCAGGGTGGAAGATGATTGGATAACAAGCTCTGTGCACACCTCACATGTCCAGCACAGTCACAGAGCTTAAAGCTTTGTGACTGTACACACACACACACACACAGCTTTCAAATGATGTGCACACACACACAGCTCTCAAATGATTTGTCTGTCAGTACACACACATGGCTCCCAAACAGTGTGTATCCTAGGTTCCAGCCCTCTGAGTCACCATACAGTAACCCCTGACCTCTAGCTGACCAGGAAAGCCCCGAAGAAGCTGCTCCTCTCATCCATGTCAATGGCGGAGATGTTGCTAACGGATACGAGGAGGCGGTCTCCGGCAACCAATGGGAACAGCCCCCCCTGGTGGGCGGAGTGCAGAGAGAACTGGGAGTCCCGGGACCAGCAGGAGGTACGGCTTGTCTTCATCAGCAGGATGGGTACCGGGTAGGAAGACACCTTGAGGAAGAAACACAGCACCATCACTACAACTACCTTTGATAAACACTCAAGATATCATATAGTTATCGAAAACGTAAAAACAAACATTCTTATAAGACAAATGTTGAACACAAGCCTGGTACCGTAAACTCACTTTCTTATAGACATACTGCAGCATGGGTCTCCCCCTCTGCTCCCTCTCCTCTTCCTCCTCTTCCTCCCCCTCCTCTCCTTCGGGGTGGGTGTGTCTAAAATAGGTCTGGGCATAGATATAGTAGAGTCCTGGGCGAGGCACCACCAGCTCCCCGTCAACCAATCGGACGTCCTGAAGGAATGCCAGCCCTTTATGCCCCTCCCACCACGAGATCTTCTGCCCCTGCACACGCCGCCCCGGAGAACCTATGGTCAAACAGGAAGGAGAAAGGCAATAGTAGGCAGGCTTAACGGTCAGGGATTAAACAGGGCTAGGTCAGAAAACAACAGAATCGGTTAAGAATAGAATAGAACAGTCTACGGACATACACTGAGTATACCAAACATTGGGAACACCTTCCTAATATTGAGTTCAACCCCCCCCCCCCCCCCCCCCACACTTTTGCTCTCAGAACAGCCTAAATTTGTCGGGGCATGGACTATACAAGGTGTCGAAAGAGTTCCACATGGATGCTGGCCCATGTTAATGCTTCCCACAGTTGTGTCAAGTTGGCTGGATGTCCTTTGGGTGGTGGACCATTCTTGATACACACTAGAAACTGTTGAGGGTGAAAAACCCAGGAGCATTGCAGTTCTTGACTCAAACCAGTGGCACTTAAATCTTTTGTTTTGCCCATTCACCCTCTGAATGGCACATACACAATCCATGTCTCAATCCTTCTTTAACCTGTCTCCTCCCCTTCATCTACACTGATTGAAGTGGATTTAACAAGTGACATCAATAAGGGTTCATGTCATGGAAAGAGCATGTTCTTAATGTTTTGTACACTCAATCCCCACAATAAATATTACTGAAAGTGTGCTATGAGATGCCATAAATGGCACCAGAGAACATATTGTATGTCTATAGACTTGGCCTGGGTTATAAATGTAACACTTCCCACCGAGCTGTCAGTCTGTCCAGATGGTGAGGAGAGGGTTGGTGCATTCTGTCAGATCCACCACTGGGTTAAGAGCTCACATGGGACACATACTGCTGGCTGCCTGTATTACTAGTTATCTATTGTTTACCTAACACCTATTTTTCTTAAAACTGCATTGTTGGTTAAGGGCTTGTAAGTAAGCATTTCACTGTAAGGTCTACACCTGTTGTATTCGGCGCATGTGACAAATAACATCTGATTTGATTTTACTGTTGTGATATGTAATCACTTTGAAGCTCTCCTCTCCCCTCTCTCTGAAGTGTACACACACACACCTGAAGAACACAGCATACACAGGTGTGAGCCACATGCCGCCAGAGTCTAACCTGCGTTCATCAAACTCTCAACACCAGTCTTCACAGGGTTATACCCGCGCGCACACACACATAGTGTCTCTTTTGTAGTTGCAGAGTATGAAGGGTGAAAATTGAAACAGGTCTCACCTCCTCCCTCCCTCTCTGCTTTGGGAGCCAAGCTGCCAGTGACATGGGCGGCGACTTTGGGGCGAGAAGGAGCCCGGTCCTCCATCACCAGTGAGGGCAACACCCTGGACACCTCATCTGACAGAGAGAGAGCGAGAACATCAATTAGTTGTCCTAGTGTAGTCGAAACATCAGTCAGTGATAACAGTATAGAACTTGTAGAGTTTACTAGCGTCCTGTCCATAGGTGTCCATAGGTGGAACTTGTACATCAAGCTGCCTCACACAACAGAAACTGGACATAGGCTCCTCATTCCTGCCCTATGAGCCATTCTGGACAAGGCTTGCTTACTTACTTATATGTCAGCTTTACTAATTCTAATCACAGTCCGACAGGGAACAGGGCACCGTTTTGCCCTAGTTCTTTAGGTCAGACAGGTAGTTATCTCACCTCTAACTGCTGAGGAGATCTCCCTCTGATATCGCTGAGACAGAGACTGAGAGAGAGAGAGACAGACAGACAGACAGACAGAGAACAAGAGAGACAGACAGACGAGGGAGAGAGAGAGAGACAGACAGACAGAAAGACGGGGGAAAGGCAATTTATTTAACATATTTCAAATAAAAGTCCAAAACGTTCTTGCAAAAAATGTGTGAGAGTGTATGTGCGCATGTGTCTGCGTGTGTCTCTGGCCAGGTGAGTACATTCCAGTGCTGATTAAGCCACAGTGGATCCCATCCCAGACTGCACTATAAAGACCCTATTGTATGTCTGAAACACTTCTGAGGCGAGTAAAGTTGCTGATCTTAGGTCAGTTTTGTGTTTCCCCCCCTAAAGGTTAAGGTTAGGATTAAGGGAGAGTAATCTTATCCTAGCTCTGTGGATAATGGTAAATTATATAGGGAGCCCCTACGTCCTATCAGAAGACCTGGGACCCCTACTCGATGAGAATGTGTGTTACCTTCTCTATGAGGGTGTGTAGTTGCTGTGTGACCTGCCAGCAGGGGTCTCCTCTCTCCTCGGTGGAGGAGCGTACATATCCCCCTCTGAGGTCGGCCCGTGTCAGACACGACACACTGCTCCTTGCAAACGTCTCCTTCATCTGAACAACACACACATTTAAATTAAATACTACACACTTCCTTCGACTGAACAACAAAGTGTGTAGGCTAATGTTGTTAGGGATACTTGGGGGACCAGAGTTGAACACAGCATCATAAACAGTTGCTTACTTCACGTACTCTAGTTACACTTTAATCAAACTAATACTGCCATGTTCAAATGGATTGTCTGTCTGTATACGTCTTTATAACGTTTCTCTTTTGCTGTCTTTTAGGTTTCGGTTTCCTATTGTATACAGGTTGGTAATGATTAACAGCCATAACCACTGATCGTAATCACTGACAGACAGACAGACAGAGAGAGAGAGAGAGAGAGAGAGAGAGAGGAGAATGGGAGAGAGGGGGAGTATAGGGAGGCAGAGAGGCAGTCAGCATTGTTGCTCAATTATTATGGAAAGAATCCAGGTTACTAAAGTACACAGCTGCAGGAGAGAACACAAAGAGCCTAATAAAAGTCAAACATTTACAGTTTCAACGACATTTGAACAATGCACTTCAGAATGCACTAAACTTTCCCTGCAAAAACAAGGTGAAACAATAAGAACACAATAAAATTGAATAACTTGCATATCAACAAAGTTTTCTTGCAGGCAGTCTTTTGCACATGGTCCTTGCTATTCGGAATACTTAGTTAAGGGATAGGGTAGACGTTAAGGTTAAGATTATGGTTTACGCTAGGGACATCCCAAGGAATCCAGATAGCACTAACCTTTTGCACAGTTCTCTGCAGAGAACGTCATTATTCCCAGTGCACACTGCACAGCACTACAACACATAAACACTCCTTATCTTACAGAATGCACTGAGCGTTCTCTGCACACGTAGGCAATGTTTATTACAATCCACAAACAAGTCAGTAAAATCATTTGCAGAGCAACAAGTTTTCATGCACAAGCTTTTATTGGAACATTGGAACAACTGTATGCGAACTGGCACTGCACATCGCAACCTCGCATAAACACAAGGTAAACAACCCGTACCAAGCCTGGATCAAATACATTTCAAATGCTTTGATTTCAAAACATACTTCATTTAGTTTGTCCGAAACAATGGAGCCAATGGAATAGTCACAAAAGTGCAAAGTCCAAGCTCCATCAAGCGTATTTTTGCTACCCCTTTTTTTCATCCGGTTCTTACCGTGTTGAGGACGTTAGTGAAGTATAGCACGGTGACAATAACGGCCACGGTCTGCACCAAAATCGCGGCGAGCAGCAGAACCCCGAGAAATGAGACGACGCTCGAGCCTCCCGCCATACCGACCACCGCCTCGCGCCCTGCTCTGTTCCTCTCCGGTTCCAGAACAAAAGCGGAATAGAGAGTAGCTAACTTCTGTCCCCACTCCCTCCAGCAAAGAGAAAGAGAGAGCAAGAGAGGCAGAGGGAGGAGAGGGAAAGTTAAGAGTCAGGACAGCAGTCAAAGTCACGGTGAAGAAAAGTCTTGGAGAAACGTTCGATTCTGGCATTCTGGCAAAAAAGCAACCAACACTGAAACGTAATTATTATTACGCTTGGAAGTCAGTCTGCTACATATATTGTATATAGATATATACCTATCTATGTTCGGCCTACCTACATCTGCCCTTCTTTCTTTGTAGGCGTATAGCTACGTGTTAATAAGTTACGTTTGTATTATTCCATTGTTCTATTCTAAAAGGAAAACAGGACTTTTCTGTCTGGGTAATAAATGGGTCTTGTTTCTCAGTTCTGTATCTTAAACATCTGGCCTCAATGTCTTCTCTGTGCGTTTTTTTTAGTAGGGGCCCCCATTTTTAGGAACTCCGTCTGGGTCTCTTACTGTTGAGAGTTAAAATAGTAGAATACACAATGTGCAATTTGGTAGTGCATCAGCAGATTTTCTCTTGTTATGTCAGTCACAGTTAGCCCATGTCAGATGTATTTTTTTATTGCTAGGTAAAGTAGTATAGCTACAGTATAAACCTTATAGTAGGCCTAGGCCTAATCAGCACCAGTTGACCAACCAGGCATGCAGGGAATGTGCCCCCTGACCTCCAGGGGGCCCCCATTGATTTTGTTAGTCACTCTCACACAGATATCATATGAATATGGCAATGTGAATTGCAGGAAATTAGCTTTGAAATGGCTACATTTCCTCTCCGCCCCTTAGCAAAATGAGTAGAATTGCATTAAATTTGTTTTAAAAGGTACAGGGGGCCCCGACCAAATCTCGCTTAGGCCCCCAGAAAAGCACTGGTGTGTGTCTGAGTTTATCTTATCCTGTCCAGCCATGTCTAGGGGGACTTGGGAGGTGTGGGTCTGAGTCTACCATGACTAGGGGGACTTAGGGAGGTCTGGGTCTGAGTCTACTATGTCTAGGCGGACTTGGGGAGGTCTGGGTCTGAGTCTACCATGTCTAGGTGGACTTGGGGAGGTCTGGGTCTGAGCCTACCATGTCTAGGCGGACTTGGGGAGGTCTGGGTCTGAGTCTACCATGTGTAGGGGGATTTGGGGAGGTCTGGGTCTGAGTCTACCATGTCTAGGGCGACTTGGGGAGGTCTGGGACTGAGTCTACCATGTCTAGGGGGACTTGGGGAGGTCTGGGTCTGGGTCTGAGTCATAGAGTCATCATCATTATCCCTGCTGAGAGTGGCTGGACAGGGTTCAGTTTAACTATGATGGGCAGGGATCAGTTTATCTATGATGGGCAGGGATCAGTTTATCTTTAATGGACAGGGATCAGTTTATCTATGATGGACAGGGATCAGTTTATCTATGATGGACAGGGATCAGTTTATCTATGATGTTACATACACATACATTGTAGCCTATGCATACACACACAAACACACACTCACATACAGTGGGGAGAACAAGTATTTGACACACTGCCGATTTTGCAGGTTTTCCTACTTACAAAGCATTTAGAGGTCTGTAATTTTTATCATAGGTACACTTCAACTGTGAGAGACGGAATCTAAAACAAAAATCCAGAAAATCACATTGTATGATTTTTAAGTAATTAATTTGCATTTTATTGCATGACATAAGTATTTGATCACCTACCAACCAGTAAGAATTCCGGCTCTCACAGACCTGTTATTTTTTCTTTAAGAAGCCCTCCTGTTCTCCACTCATTACCTGTATTAACTGCAACTGTTTGAACTCGTTACCTGTATAAAAGACACCTGTCCACACACTCAATCAAACAGACTCCAACCTCTCCACAATGGCCAAGACCAGAGAGCTGTGTAAGGACATCAGGGATAAAATTGTAGACCTGCACAAGGCTGGGATGGGCTACAGGACAATAGGCAAGCAGCTTGGTGAGAAGGCAACAACTGTTGGCGCAATTATTAGAAAATGGAAGAAGTTCAAGATGACGGTCAATCTCCCTCGGTCTGGGGCACCATGCAAGATCTCACCTCAATGATCATGAGGAAGGTGAGGGATCAGCCCAGAACTACACGGCAGGACCTGGTCAATGACCTGAAGAGAGCTGGGACCACAGTCTCAAAGAAAACCATTAGTAACACACTACGCCGTCATGGATTAAAATCCTGCAGCGCACGCAAGGTCCCCCTGCTCAAGCCAGCGCTTGTCCAGGCCCGTCTGAAGTTTGCCAATGACCATCTGGATGATCCAGAGGAGGAATGGGAGAAGGTCATGTTGTCTGATGAGACAAAAATAGAGCTTTTTGGTCTAAACTCCACTCGCCGTGTTTGGAGGAAGAAGAAGGATGAGTACAACCCCAAGAACACCATCCCAACCGTGAAGCATGGAGGTGGAAACATCATTCTTTGGGGATGCATCTCAAGGTCCTGGAGTGGCCTAGCCAGTCTCCAGACCTGAACCCAATAGAAAATCTTTGGAGGGAGCTGAAAGTCCGTATTGCCCAGCGACAGCCCCGAAAACTGAAGGATCTGGAGAAGGTCTGTATGGAGGAGTGGGCCAAAATCCCTGCTGCAGTGTGTGCAAACCTGGTAAAGAACTACAGGAAACGTATGATCTCTGTAATTGCAAACAAAGGTTTCTGTACCAAATATTAAGTTCTGCTTTTCTGATGTATCAAATAGTTATGTCATGCAATAAAATGCAAATTAATTACTTAAAAATCATACAATGTGATTTTCTGGATTTTTGTTTTAGATTCCGTCTCTCACAGTTGAAGTGTACCTATGATAAAAATTACAGACTTCTACATGCTTTGTAAGTGGGAAAACCTGCAAAATCGGCAGTGTATCAAATACTTGTTCTCCCCACTGTACATACCACACACAATGTCCACCCCAAAATCACTTTTATAAAGGAACACAATTAAGAAAAAGCTTGACTTCTTCCCCTCCTCCCTTCCCCCCTCTCTCTTCCCCCCTCTCTCTTCCCCTCTCCCTTCCCCCCTCTCTCTTCCCCTCCCTCTCTTCCACTCCCTCTCTTCCCCTCTCCCTTCCCTCCCTCTCTTCTCCTCCCTTCCCTCCCTGTCTTCTCCTCCTTCTCTTCCCCTCCCTCTGTTCCCCCTCCTCCCTTCCCTCCTTCTCTTCTCCTCCCTCTTTTCCCCCTCCTCCCTCCCCCCCTCTCTTCTCCTCCCTCCCTTCCCTCCCTCTCTTCCCCCTCCTCCCTTCCCTCCCTCTCTTCTCCCTCTCTTCCCCTCCCTCTCTTCTCCCTCTCTTCTCCTCCTCCTTTTCAACTCTACTCCCCCAAATACTCTTTCTCTGTCTCTTTACTGTCCCTTTTCCTTCTCTCTATCCTACCTCTCTCCATCCATCCCCTCTCTTTCCCTCCCCTCCCCCCTCTTTCTCGCTAGACCTTGGTGTTGACATGACCTCCTCAGACCAACCACACGGCTCTATAACACACACACACACACACACACACAGCTAAACAATACATCCATGACCATGTCAGTTTATCTGGCACATGCAGACCACAGGGGGATGGGAGGCGGGAAACAATATAATGGGCCAATTGAATGATTGGGAAGCAGAGAACTGACCAATGGATAAAGAGGACATTTGGGGTTTTTCCAGAGTTCTGTTTTTGGCATGTTTTTTTTTTTGCTGACGCCAGGAAAAGCCTCAACTGAGACACAATCTGCTCCTTAAGATGATCTACTGACTATGTGACTTTGTGTGTGTACTGTAAAAAAATATATATAAACACAACACAACAATTTCTAAGATTTTAATTGGGTTACAGTTTATATACAAAAAGCAGTCAATTGAAATGAATTCATTAGGCTGGTTGGACATACTGCTAAATTCTCTAAAATGACAGTGGAGGCAGCTTATGGTAGTGAAATTAACATAAAATTATCTGGCAACAGCTCTGGTGGACATTCCTGCAGTAAGCATGCCAATTGCATACTCCCTCAAAACTTGAGACATCTGTGACGCGTTGTGTGACAAAACTGCACATTTCAAAGTGGCCTTTTATTGTCCCCAGCACAAGGTGCACCTGTGTAATGATCAGCTTTTTGATATGCCACACCTGTCAGGTGGATGAATTATCTTGGCAAAGGAGAAATGCTCAGTATTAAAGATGTAAACACATTTGTGCAAAACATTTTAGAAAAATATGCTTTTTGTGTGTATGGAACATTTCAGACTTTTTTTTATTTCAGCTCATGAATCATGGGACCAACACTTTACATGTTGTGTTTATATTTTTGTTTAGTGTAGTTGTTTCATCTCATTATTAGAAAGTACCTGGTTCCACAGCCTTTTTTTGTTTGTTTACTAAACTTCTCGGACAAGTTGAGCAAACATAATATTAAATTGACTTAATATTTCACTTCTATAAAGGAACACAATTAAGAAAAAGCTTGACTTCTACCCCTCCTCCCTTCCCCTCTCTCTACCCCTCCTCTCTTCCCCCCTCTCTCTACCCCTCCTCTCTACCCCTCCTCTCTTCCCCCCTCCTCCCTTCCCCTCTCTCTCTTTGGGCCAACATTTTTTTTTTGTTCAGGTAACGTTTGGACCGAAAAGTTGAGTTAACAAAACAATAATAATACAACTAGATTTGTGTTACTGTGTGTGTGTGTGTTAACTAGCACCATTGTAGTGATAGCTGCTATCTCAATGCCTCATTTCACTTCAGGAATCAAGGAGAGCTCTGGGAGAGAGGGGTAGAGATACAATTACATACAATATGTGGGGGGATGTCAGAGCGTGTGTGTGCGTGAGTATGTGGGTCTGATTCAGTGTCTGAGACCTCAAATACAGCCTTTCATTATGTTGATCCAGATCTTTTGCTCACCCAAAGCCCTCGTACACTGTACCTCTCTTCCTTCCATTCTCTTCCTCCCTCTATCTCCCTCCCTCTCTCGGTCTGTCAGGAAGCAGTGAACAATGTAACCTTTACTCAGTGATAACATTCTCCTATCACATTCCCCCGCCATGCACTCCCACACTTCTCTTTTCAAATTCTCTCTGTTTTCTTTTTCATTCTGTAGGTTTTTGTTTTCTTTTGAAATAAATCGTCCAGCAGCAAGTGATTAACGGGTTACTCCCCGGGGCAAAGAGACTGACTCCCGATGTGAGGTCAGGGACACACACACATGCACGTACACACAGTACACACTCAGATGTGTTAAGAGAGTATGTACCTCCTCATCCTCTACTGTCATGTGATGGGTCTGGTTCAGTGGAGGCTGCTGAGGATAGGACGGCTCTTAATAATGGCTGGATTGGAGCAAATGGAATGGCATCAAACACATGGAAACCACGTGTTTGATGTATTTGATACCATCCCACCTATTTTGCTCCAGCCATTACCAACGACCCGTCCTCCTCAATTAAGGTGCCACCAACCTCCTGTGGTCTGGTTCCTCTGATCCTCTTCAGGAGAAAGACAGGTTAGGTAGAAGGAGGAAGAGAGAGGAAAGGAGAGCGTAAGAGAGAGAATGAGAACTGGTTCCCCAAGTTTCAACCTGAGAGGCCATCTCCTGCCTAAAGGCTTCAGCTATGATTCAACAAACACTCTAACATAGCTGACATGTCTGAGTGTGTGTGTGTTAAATCGTAGCTGAAGCCTTTAGACAGGAGATGTCCTCTCAGGTTGAGCACACATTTTTCCTTCAAACGGGAAGAACTCTTTTCACCTGGAAATACAGAACTAATACCAATACCTATCTGAACCAACACAGACCACTGAAACTTTCTCTGAGTCTAAGAGAAAAATGTGAAACAAGTACAGACACAGTCAGGCTCAATAACAGATACATGTATATTTTATAGATAGATAGATAGATAGATAGATAGATAGATAGATAGATAGATAGATAGATAGATAGATAGATAGATAGATAGATAGATAGATAGATAGATAGATAGATAGATAGATAGATAGATAGATAGATAGATAGATAGATAGATAGATAGATAGATAGATAGATAGATAGATAGGTACTTTATTGATCCCCCGGGGGGGAAATTTCATTGTCAAGCAGCTACAACAAAACACAGGGCAGGTGCAAAATGCCACAACGAAAGTACACAAAAGACAGATACACGGTACATGATACATAGAGCAGTAGTATGAAAAAGTATAGAAATACAAGATATCTGGAGTGCAAAAAACATAAAAGCTATAAAAAAAGACAGCATAGTATGGGTGGTTGGCTGAATATGTACACTATACATTGGTGGATGTTGGATGGTTAACTATACTATACAGGTCGATGGCAGAGAAATACTTCAGTAGCTAAAAATGCGTATGATATGAGCGAGGGTAATAATAGTTTACTTAATAGACAGACTGGGTAAATGAACAGGTAAGTGAAAATACATGCAGACAACTGCACGTATTGCACATTCGATATACTAAAAGCAATGAGAAAAGGTGCAATTGACAGGATACTAATATGCATTCCTGAGTGAATGCCCACGTAAGTTAGGTCCAAGAATTACTAGCAATATTGCACGTGATATGATATAACAACTGTACATGAGTATCTATATACAGACCTGTATGAATAAATAGGTCCTGAGTAAATGAGTGCTGACGGACCAGAGTTACTCACGGATGGATGCATAATTGTTAAACTAGGTCCTAGCACCCCAACAGTTCCAGATCTATGTTGCCGACGGCACGGCACCCCGGTGAGGCATTATATAGTCTAATAGCCGCCGGCAGGAAGGACCTCCTGTAGCGCTCTCTGGCACACCGTGGTGGGATCAGTCTGTGACTGAAAGTGCTCCTCTGCGTCATAACCATAGCGTGCAGAGGGTGGGTGACGTTGTCCATGATGGCCAGCAGTTTGGCCAGGATCCGTCTCTCCGCCACCTCCTCTAGAGTGTCAAGGCTCACCCCCAGGACAGAGCTAGCCTTCCTGATCAGCTTGTTTACCCGAGAAGCATCACCGGCTTCGATGTTTTCTCCCCAGCACACCACTGCAAAAAAGATGGCACTGGCCACCACAGACTGGTAGAAGGTATGCAGTAGTTTACTGCACACGTTGAAGGACCTGAGCCTCCTCAGAAAGTAGAGTCGGCTCTGGCCCTTTTTGTACAGGGCCCCGGTGTTACCAGCCCATTCCAGCCTGTTGTCCATATGGACTCCCAGGAACTTGTATGACCCAACCATTTCCACATCCATCCCCTGTATAGGGACTGCAGTCAGTTGTGCCTTGGTTCTCCTGAAGTCCACCACCATCTCCTTTGTTTTGCTGATGTTGAGCTGAATGTGGTTCTGCTCACACCACAACACAAAGTCACTGATTGTGCTCCTGTACTCCTCCTCCTGCCCACCCCTGATGCACCCTACAATAGCAGAGTCATCCGAGAACTTCTGTAGGTGGCATGTTTCAGAGTTATATCTGAAGTCTGAGGTGTAGAGGGTGAACAGGAAGGGGGACAGGACCGTTCCCTGGGGGGCCCCTGTGTTGCTAACAGCCCGTTCTGACACACAGCTCTGTAGTCGCACAAATTGTGGCCTACCGGTCAGGTAGTCCGTGACCCAGGAGACTAAGGGTGCTTCCACTTTCATCCTCTTCATCTTCTCACCCAGTAGCAGGGGCTGAATGGTATTGAAGGCACTGGAGAAGTCAAAAAACATAACCCTCACAGTGCAACCTGCGTTGTCCAGGCCCTCTGCAGAAGGTAAATGATTGCATCATCCACCCCGATGTTGCGCTGGTATGCAAACTGCAGGGGGTCCATTGATGTACACACCAGGTGTCTGAGGTGAGCGAGGACTAACCTTTCCAGGGTCTTCATGATGTGGGATGTTAGCGCTACAGTTCTGAAGTAATTCAGGACAGTGGGGTGTGCCTTCTTGGGCACTGGGACGAGGCAGGATGTTTTCCACAGCACAGGTACCCTTTCTAGGCTCAGGCTAAGGTTGAAAAGACGCTGGAGTATTCCACACAGTTGGTCAGCACAGACCCTAAGCACCCTTGGGCTGATGCCATCAGGGCCCGCCGCTTTCCACTGATGTAGTCTCTCCAGCTCTCTCTTCACTTGGTTGGTGGTGAAAGCCAGCCCAGGTGGGGAGGTGGGGGGAAGGGGGGTGTTGAGGATCAGTCCAGAGGTGGGGGGAAGGGGGGTGTTGAGGATCAGTCCAGGGGGAGCAGGGGCGGAGGTGGGGTCACTGATTATAGTTTAATAACAGATACATATATATTTTATAGTCAGGCTCAATAACAGATACATATATATTTTATGTATATTCAGAAGTTTACATTCTTCTCAGTGATATTATGACTGTTGTGACGTGAAACTCAAACTGAGGCCTGTTCCCTACAACTGTCGATTTTTTGGAATGTTTTTATAATCTGGTGTAGAGCGCAACAGTGCCACCCTCTGTCTAAAAGTGTTATTACCCACAGGGTCAATAGCCGGGCCCAAAGCAATAGATCTAAATATGACTCTGGACAGGCCTAAAGTACATTCAACTGTCCCAGTGGCCAACAAATATCTGTCAAAAGAAAAAACACACACCAACATAATACATCAAACCAAGAACAGCTATGTACATTCAGTGCGAGAAAGGGGGATAGATCTTTTAAAAAGAAAATAAGAGAATTTGGAATACCTGAAATACCTGGTCCTGGTATCTTTACATAACAAAAAACACCTGTTCCTTAATTAAGCATTTGATGCATTTAGAACACACAAATATTCCTTATAATAAAAACACATGTTATTTGGTCTCTCTCTCTCTCTCTCTCTCTCTCTCTCTCTCTCTCTCTCTCTCTCTCTCTCTCTCTCTCTCTCTCTCTCTCTCTCTCTCTCTCTCTCTCTCTCTCTCTCTCTCTCTCTCTCTCTCTCTCAGCACATACAGTTGAAGTCGGAAGTTAACAACCACTTAGGTTGAAGTCATTTAAACTCATTTTTCAACCACTCCACACATTACATGTTTACAAACTATAGTTTTGGCAAGTCGGTTAGGACATCTACTTTGTAATTCTTCCAACAATTGTTTATAGACAGATTATTTCACTTATAATTCACTATATCACAATTCCAGTGGGTCAGAAGTTTACATACACTAAGTTGACTGTGCCTTTAAATAGCTTGGAAAATTCCAGAAAATGATGTCATGGCTTTAGAAGCTTCTGATAGGCTAATTGACATTGTTTCAGTCAATTGGAGGTGTACCTGTGGATGTATTTCAAGGTCTACCTTCAAACTCAGTGCCTCTTTGCTCGACATCATGGGAAAATCAAAAGACATAAAACATTTTTAAAAAATCTAAATTGTAGACCTCCTTGGGAGCAATTTCCAAACGCCTGAAGGTACCACATTCATCTGTACAAACAATAGTACGAAAGTATAAACACCATGGGACCATGCAGCCGTCATAACGCTCAGGAAGGAGACGCGTTCTGACTCCTAGAGATGAACGTACTTTGGTGCGAAAAGTGCAAATCAATCCCAGAACAACAGCAAAGGACCTTGTTAAGATGCTGGAGGAAACAGGTACAAAGGTATCTATATCCACAGTAAAACGAGTCCTCTATCAAAATAACCTGAAATGCCGCTCAGCAACGAAGAAGCCACTGCTCCAAAACCGCCATAAAAAAGCCAGACTACGGTTTGCAACTGCACATGCGGACAAAGATCGTACTTTTTGGAGAAATTTCCTCTGGTCTGATGAAACAAAAATAGAACTGTTTGGTCATAATGACCATCGTTATGTTTGGAGGAAAAAGGGGGATGCTTGCAAGCCGAAGAACACCATCCCAACCGTGAAGCACGGGGGTGGCAGCATCATGTTGTGGGGGTGCTTTGCTGCAGGAGGGACTGGTGCACTTCACAAAATAGATGGCATTATGAGGAAGTAAAATTATGTGGATATATTGAAGCAACATCTCAAGACATCAGTCAAGAAGTTAAAGCTTGGTCGCAAATGGGTCTTCCAAATGGACAATGACCCCAAGCATACTTCCAAAGTTGTGGCAAAATGGCTTAAGGACAACAAAGCCCTGACCTCAATCCTATAGAACATTTTTGTGCAGAACTGAAAAGCATGTGCGAGCAAGGAGGTCTACAAAACTGACTCAATTACACCAGTTCTGTCAGGAGGAAAGGGCCAAAATTCACCCAAATTATTGTGGGAAGCTTGTAGAAGGCTACCCGAAACATTTGACCCAAGTTAAACAATTTAAAGACAATGCTGCATAAATTTGGGAACCCCAACAGAAAAATCACATCAATATTTAGTAGAGCCTCCTTTTGCTAAAATAACAGCCTCTAGACACTTCCTATATCCTCTAATGAGTGTCTGGATTCTGGATGAAGGTATTTTGGACCATTCCTCCTTACAAAACATCTCCAGTTCAGTTAGGTTTGATGGTTGCCGAGCATGGACAGCCCGCTTCAAATCATCCCACAGATTCTCAATGATATTCAGGTCTGGGGACTGGGATGGCCATTCCAGAACATTGTACTTGTTCCTCTGCATAAATGCCCGGGTAGATTTTGAGCAGTGTTTTGGGTCGTTGTCTTGTTGAAATATCCAGCCCCGGCATAACTTCAACTTTGTGACTGATTCTTCAACATTATTCCCAAGAATCTGCTGATATTGAGTGGAATCCATGCAACCCTCAACTTTAACAAGATTCCCAGTACCGGCACTGGCCACACAGCCCCACAGCATGATGGAACCCACATCTGATTTAATGTCATACAACTTAATATTGCTACACTAAAAATCTTTGTCTGGACAATACCCCAGTACTCAGCTTTTATTAGAAAATGAATGGCATGCCACTGTGATCATTTTCTGTGACGACAGAGTAAATTATTATGCCGCCTCAGAGGGGTGCACAAACTTTTTCACAAGACTGTATGTTTAAATGGTCCTATACCCTGGTAAAACACTGTTCCTTGGAACATGTAATGGAGTCTGTTTTTTTCTCTCTGCTGCCAGCTTCCCTAAACTTGGAATGGCCAAATAAATAAATACCACATATTGCACAAACCAGAGTCCACACATCTGTGCCCGGTGGTCAGTCTTTCAGTGTATCAGACTTATAAAAGCTTTTAAAACCGTTTCCATTCACAGCTGTCAGTTCACTGCCTTTGCATTTACCAACCACATGATCAGGTAGATAGGTAGTCAGAAGGAAAGTGGCATGGTAGATGTGGTTGTCTGGTTGCCTGGACGTTTTCGACCTAGAGTGTATAAGGAGAAGATGGAGGACAAGCTGAGGCAGAGCCAGGTGAGAGAGGTGTGGAAGGGTATGAGAAATATCACTGGCTTCAAAAAGTCAAACAGTGGGCAGACGGAGGGGACCCAGGACAGAGCCAATGAGCTGAACCAATTTTTTAACAGGTTCGATACTGGCCCTGTCCACCTCCCCTCCAGCTCCCCAGACCACACACCCTCACGGCTATCCCACCACCACCACCCCCACTTTGCTCACAGCACCTCTGCTGAGACAATCAGTGACCCCACCTCCGCCCCTGCCCCCCCTGGACTGATCCTCAACACCCCCCTTCCCCCCACCTCCCTACCTGGGCTGGCTTTCACCACCAACCAAGTGAAGAGAGAGCTGGAGAGACTACACCAGTGGAAAGCGGCGGGCCCTGATGGCATCAGCCCAAGGGTGCTGAGGGTCTGTGCTGACCAACTGTGTGGAATACTCCAGCGTCTTTTCAACCTTAGCCTGAGCCTAGAAAGGGTCCCTGTGCTGTGGAAAACATCCTGCCTCGTCCCAGTGCCCAAGAAGGCACACCCCACTGTCCTGAATGACTTCAGACCTGTAGCGCTAACATCCCACATCATGAAGACCCTGGAAAGGTTAGTCCTCGCTCACCTCAGACCCCTGGTGTGTTCATCAATGGACCCCCTGCAGTTTGCATACCAGCGCAACATCGGGGTGGATGATGCAATCATCTACCTTCTGCAGAGGGCCTACTCTCACCTGGACAACGCAGGTTGCACTGTGAGGGTCATGTTTTTTGACTTCTCCAGTGCCTTCAATACCATTCAGCCCCTGCTACTGGGTGAGAAGATGAGGAGGATGAAAGTGGAAGGACCCTTAGTCTCCTGGGTCACGGACTACCTGACCGGTAGGCCACAACTTGTGCGACTACAGAGCTGTGTGTCAGAACGGGCAGTTAGCAACACAGGGGCCCCCCAGGGTACGGTCCTGTCCCCCTTCCTGTTCACCCTCTACACCTCAGACTTCAGATATAACTCTGAAACATGCCACCTACAGAAGTTCTCGGATGACTCTGCTATTGTAGGGTGCATCAGGGGTGGGCAGGAGGAGGAGTACAGGAGCACAATCAGTGACTTTGTGTTGTGGTGTGAGCAGAACCACCTTCAGCTCAACATCAGCAAAACTAAGGAGATGGTGGTGGACTTCAGGAGAACCAAGGCACAACTGACTGCAGTCCCTATAAAGGGGATGGATGTGGAAATGGTTGAGTCATACAAGTTCTTGGGTGTCCATATGGACAACAGACTGGAATGGGCTGGTAACACCGGGGCCCTGTACAAAAAGGGCCAGAGCCGACTCTACTTTCTGAGGAGGCTCAGGTCCTTCAACGTGTGCAGTAAACTACTGCATACCTTCTACCAGTCTGTGGTGGCCAGTGCCATCTTTTTTGCAGTGGTGTGCTGGGGAGCAAACATCAAAGCCGGTGATGCTTCTCGGGTAAATAAGCTGATCAGGAAGGCTAGCTCTGTCCTGGGGATGAGCCTTGACACTCTAGAGGAGGTGGCGGAGAGACGGATCCTGGCCAAACTGCTGGCCATCATGGACAACGTCACCCACCCTCTGCACGCTATGGTTATGACGCAGAGGAGCTCTTTCAGTCACAGACTGATCCCACCACGGTGTGCCAGAGAGCGCTACAGGAGGTCCTTCCTGCCGGCGGCTATGAGACTATATAATGCCTCACCGGGGTGCCGTGCCGTCGGCAACATAGATCTGGAACTGTTGGGGTGCTAGGACCTAGTTTAACAATTATGCATCCATCCGTGAGTAACTCTGTTCCGTCAGCACTCATCCACTCAGGACCTACTTATTCATACAGGTCTGTATATACATACCCATGTACAGTTGTTATATTATATCACATGCAATATTGTAAGTAATTATTGGACCTAGGCATTCACTCGGGAATGCATATTAGTATCCTGCCAGTTGCACCTTTTCTCATTGCTTTTAGTATATCAAATGTGCAATAAGTGCAGTTGTCTGTAATTAAACCCTGCGCACTAAGGACTGTATTTTAAGGGAATTACTATTATTACCCCAATGATATCATACACACATTTAGCTATTAAAGTATCTCTTCCTGTCATTTACCTGTACAGTTTGTGTAAACATGCAAGTATTCACTTATCTGTAAATATAACTGTATACCTAACTGTACAGCTAATTTAACCATGCAAAATTTTCACTTACCTGTTCATTTACCCTGTCTGTCTATTAAGTAAACTATTATTACCCTCGCTCATATCATACGCATTAGCTACTGAAGTATTTCTCTGCCATCAACCTGTATAGTATAGTTAACCATCCAACATCCACCAATGTATAGTGTACATATTCAGCCAACCACTCATACTATGCAATGTCCTTTTATAGCTTTTTTTTGCACTCCAGATATCCTGTATTTCTATACTTTTTCATACTGCCGCTCTATGTATCATGTACCGTGTATCTGTCTTTTGTGTACTTTCGTTGTGGCATTTTGCACCTGCCCTGTGTTTTTGTTGTAGCTGCTTGATAATGAAATTTCCCCCCCGGGGGATCAATAAAGTACCTATCTATCTATCTATCTATCTAGAGGTGCCACAGGTTCTGCTCTTATAGGGTTCTAGAGTGTTGTTCCTCAACATAACCATGGTTGTATAGCGTTCTGTGGTGTTCCACAGGTTGTTCTCCAGCCAGTGGATGTAGTTGTCCAGACTCCTCTGGCCCACGGAGGACCAAAACGGCCAGAAGGAGAACACCATGCAGCCGTGGAAACCATTGTCATAGTGATCACTGGTAACCATGATGCCCACATCCTGTAGTCTCCTGGCGAACTCACACATCGTCACGTACGCTCTTGCCGTTCTAACCAGAACCCCCTGCTCTGCAAGCAACTACGCCGCTCAGACGGTCACTTCCCCCGTGACCTCCCGTGATCCAGTCTACATACCAACGGGTCGATAGTGCATTTGGTGTTTGGCTGGGAGCAGGGCGGTCCAGTTGAGATGGGAACGGATTGAGGGATGAAGTAGGGAGGAGCTCCCAAGTTAATCAGACAGAACCTAGAGAGAGATGAAGGTTAGCAACACAGGTGTGTATGTCTTTGTGTGTGTGAGGTGTTGGTGCAGGATGGGTACATTTTGGTTCTGTTGGTAGGACGGGGTGTTGAGGTCTAGAGCCTGGAGGACTGGGATCAACGCTTGGATACTGAACTTCACACTCATACTGTGATCTGCAGAGATCTGTGGCCAGACAGAGATGGTGTGACTGTGTATGCACACTGAGTATAAAACAAAACATTAACAACACCTGCTCTTTAGGCTAACCAGGTGAATCAAGGTGAAAGCTATGACCCCTTAATGATGTCAATTGTTAAATCCACTTCAATCAGTGTAGAAGAAGTGGAGGAGACATGTTAAAGAAGGATTTTTTAAACCTTGAGACAATTGAGACATGGATTGTGTATGTGCCATTCAGAGCGTGAGTGGGCAAGACAAAATATTAAAATGTCTTTGAACGGGGTCTGGTAGTAGGTGCCAGGCAAACAGGTTTGTGTCAAGAACTGCAACGCTGCTGGGTTTTTCACGCTCAACAGTTTCCTGTGTGTCAGGAATGGTCCACCACCCAAAGGACATCCAGCCGATTTGACACAACCGTGGGAAGCATCCCTGTGGAACGCTTTTGACACCTGTAGAGTCAATGCCCCGACGAATTGAGTCTGTTCTGAGGGTAAAAGGGGCGTGGAACTCAATATTAGGAAGGTGTTCTTAATGTTTGGTATACTCAGTGTATGTATGTAGGGATGTACTGTGTGTGTGCGTGCGTGTGTGTGTGTGCGTATGTGCGTATGTGCGTAGACAAGTGTGTGTTTGTGTGTGCGCGCATGCATGTGTGTACCTGCTGGGTACACTTTTACAGCACTCTCTGGGGTATCACCATGGTGTAGCCGGAGAACAGCTAGCTTCTGTCCTCCTCTGGGTACATTGACTTCAATACAAAACCTAGAAGGCTCGTAGGCCTCACCCCATCCCATAGACCTACATGGTAATTATGACCACTTCCGGAGGACGACCTCAAACCAATCAAAGCTTTTGCAGTATGAACTGACATGTTGTCCATCCAATCATAGGATTAGGATCAGAGAATGAACCTAGTGTGTTGTATTGGGGTTGTGCTGCAGAGCATTATGGGGGGGGGGGTTCTATGTGTTTAGAAGCTTGGTGAGTGGGTGACATTATTGGATAGATATTGAAAAGTGATAGTGGAGCACTTTTGGGATATTATTCAATTCAAATTAGTTTATTCAAATTACAGGAGACGGAGGAAGTAGATTATACTGAGAATGCTTTGGTTCATTTTGGTACAGCACGTCACCTTATCTGATTATACGCCAGTCTGGAAAGACCATACTCTTCCTCAATAGTGTGCAACAAATTCTACTCAATGAAAAGCTGAAATTCGTATGACATCCTGGCATTTAAAGCATACTACATAATGCCTACTATTTAGAACGCAAGAATGGGTATCCAGACACGGCCACTAACTCAAGTTGAAGGCTGACTGGGGTTAGTCTTTATACAATTTTAAACAATCGGTTCAAGGACATGCATCTGGTGTGTTAGAAGCTATTTTGGTACCATGATTGTTTCATTGACCACAAAGATTGCCTTTTTTTCCATTCACTATGATGGTGATCCTGTTTTCTGCTAACAATGCCTGCAGTACTGCGGTCGGGCTTGAACTTCTGTGTCTTCAATGAGAGGGGACAGTTGTTCTCCCCTGGTCTAAACAGCAGCTGGGGGAGAAATGAAGGGTGTGTTCCACTGCAGGCCTGCATACAGTAAATTAGTGTTATAATTCCCAAGGCATTATAAAGATCTGATATTCTGACCAAAATTCCTTGCCCAATATATGTTATCTGGAACGCACCTAAAACATTCTGCTTATCTCTGCTATCCTTACAGACCCAAGAAAAGGGCAACTAATGAAGAACAAACCCCATTGTAAATACAACCCATATTTATGTTGATTTATTTTCCCTTTTACTTTATCTAAACATACAGTTACAACACTGTATATAGCCATAATATGACATTAGAAATGTCCCTATTCCTTTGGAACTTTTGTGAGTGTAATGTTTACTGTAAATTTTTTATTGTTTATTTCACTTTTGTTCATCTATTTCTGTCACGCCTACTCTTGCTCCCTCCCTCCGACCGCCGGTCTACTAACTACCGACCTGGCAACCCACATTGCGCACACCTGGACTTTCTCACCACCCTGATTACTCTGGCTCCCGCGAGAGAGGTAAATGCTTTTATATTTATGCAAAAATTCGGTCATATCACAGTTTACTTACTTACTAGTGGAGCTGCCTACTCCAGACAAGTTTTTTTATTTTTTTTATCATATGAGCAAAAAATATTTCATTTTATTTGGAATGCTAAACCAGACAATTAAACGTGCCTATTTTAGATGAATTTGAAGTTATACTTAAACCCAAAATTATTCTCTTGTAGATTATTAAGAAAGGCTCATCCTTTGTTCAAAAATTGCCTTTTTGCCTTTATACAGATTACAACTTCTCATTTCGGACTAAAATGAAATTCTTTTTAAAGTATCACCCTTTTTTCAGCCTCCGGAGTGGCGCGGCTGTCTGTGCTTGAGGCATCACTACAGATCCCAGGCTGTGTCACAAACGGCCGTGACCGGGAGTACCATAGGGTGACGCACAATTACACCAGCATCGTCCGGGTTAAGTGAGGGTTTGGCCGGGGGGCTTTACTTGGATTATGTTTCGGAGGACGCGTGACTCAACTTTCGCCTCTCTCGAGCCTGTTAGGGAGTTGAATCCATGAGACAAGATTGTAATTGGATCGCAATTGGATATCATGATAAAGGGAATACAAAGCTGGTTTTGTCCTCCAGAAAAGATAGAACAAATATTACCACAAATGTTATGGTTAAACTCAAATATACTGATTCATATAAATTGTATTATATTTATTAATGATATTATTAATATAAACTGTGGAGTTGTCACATATGCAGCTATCGAAAACATATAGGAATGTCTGCTCAATCCAAACGTACAACCAACTGATTGCAGCATTACCACAACAATTGAGGCAAGTAGAAAAGGGAGAAGGTAGGGAACATGTTTGCTTGCCATATATTAAAGATACACATGGTTTTATTAACTGGTTCAAAAAACAACACTTAGTTTTTCAATTTTAAATTACTATACAAAAATATTGCCACAACAGAACGTTATATATATGGGCCATACAACAATCTCAGCTCTAGATTTTTCTGCGAAGAGACAGAATCACTAGATCATTTATTCAGGTGTTGCCCCTATGTAGCTTGTACTGGTCACAGGTTTAGGAATGGTTAAAAAAAAATCACAACATTCACCTAAAATTAACCTTACAAATAGCAGAGTTGGGCGATTTGGAAAGCTATAGTTGGTCAATAAATAATATAATAATACTCGTAGGAAAGGTTTTCATCTTTAGCTCACAATCTGTGGACCCTATAAGTAAAAAAAAAAAAAAAACATTTATAAACAATCAAACAAAACACCAATCTGCACCTACTTCCTGACTCCCTGAGTTGTAGTTACAGAATACTGCCTCTCACCCTCCTTTTATGTTTCCCTCCTCAGACCGGTGGTTCCTGGTCCCCTGGCTGATAACATCCCCCGCGACACTACCATGCCTCCCTTGGTCATCGAGGGGACCCCTGCCTATGCTGTTAAGTCCCTCCTGGACGTCAGCTCCAGTACCTGGTAGACTGGGAGGGGTACGGTCCTGAGGAGCGTTCTTGGGTCCAAGTGGCGGACATGCTGGATCCCAACATCATCCAGGATATCCATCTCCACCGTCCGGAGCGACCCGCTTCTCGCCTTCGGGGCCGCCCTTCCTGGCCTGCGGCTGGAGCCGCGCGTCGCGGGCGAAGGGGGGGGGGGTTACTGTCACGCCTACTCCGGCTCACAACCCACCTGGACTTCATCACCACCCTGATTACTCTCCTTTCTTATAGCCCTCACAACCTCAGTTATCAGGCAGTATTGGTTCTGTTTTCATGTCCAGATGCTTCTCTTGAGAGAGAGGTTTTATTCACTGCATGTCTGGGCAGCTGAATACACACCACAGACTCTCTCTTTCTCTCAATATTTATCTTCCTGACTGGGGGACACACCACAGTCTCAATATTTATCTTCCTGACTGGGGGACACACCACAGTCTCAATTTTATCTTCCTGACTGGGGGACACACCACAATCTCAATATTTATCTTCCTGACTGGGGGACACACCACAATCTCAATATTTATCTTCCTAACTGGGGGACGATTTTTCCTGACAGTCAGGAAGATTTGGCATGGGACTTCAGATCCTCAAAAGGTTCTACAGCACAGGCAGCTGGTGGCACCTTAATTGGGGAGGACGGGCTCATAGTAATGGCTGGAACAGAGTAAATGGAATGGTATTAAACACAAACACATGGTTTCCATGATACAATATAAACACATCAAACACATGGTTTCCATGATACAATATAAACACATCAAACACATGGTTTCCATGATACAATATATTTAATCAAAAGTCAAGGGGTATGAATACTTCCGACATTTTTGTAGGCTATTTGTTAGTCAACTTGTCTATAATTAGCAGTTTTTCTTCTGTCATATTTTGTCCTAGAACGAAAAATGATGTTCAGTGCAAAATGTCCGAAATACATCAGTTTGACCGGTTGAAAGGAAAAAGAAAGTTGTGAAAACGACCCAAAGTGTTTCTGATAAGATTTCCGTTCGGCTTCGATTAATATTTTATGTGATTGAAATACTATAACCTTTTATGACGCTTTTATGATGAAGACAGCATCTATACAGATGGTAATTAACTGAGTATTGCATTCTCTAAAGATGCAGAAATAAATAAATCATATTTCTCTACTGCTATAGCGCTAGATAGATAGATAGATAGATAGATAGATAGATAGATAGATAGATAGATAGATAGATAGATAGATAGATAGATAGATAGATAGATAGATAGATAGATAGATAGATAGATAGATAGGTACTTTATTGATCCCCCGGGGGGAAATTTCATTCTATCTATTATGAAATTTCCCCCCCGGGGGATCAATAAAGTATCTGGTTGTGTTACTAAACACAACCAGATGCAAGGGTCAGGGATTAAGGGTCAGGGTCTCCTATTCTTTTCACTTTAACTTTCCCATTTCTCTCCTACATGTTCCCCCCTCTTTTCCCCCAGCAAAGAAAGCTCTACCAATGGTGTGTTGCAGTGGAGGCTGCTGAGGGGAGGAGTGCTCATAATAATGTCTGGAATAGCGCAAATGGAATGGCAACAAACACCTGGAAACCATTTGTTTGATACCATTCCACTGATTCCACTCCAGCCATTACCACGAGCCCGTCCTCCCCAAGTAAGGTATCACCAACCTCCTGTGGTGTGTTGTGGTAGTGTTGTTGTGGTAGTGTTGTTGTGTTGGTGTGGTAGTGTTGTTGTGATAGTGTTGTTGTGGTAGTGTTTTTGTGGTAATGTTGCTGTGGTAGTGTTGTTGTTTTAATGGTGTTGTTGTGGTAATGGTGTTGTTGTGGTAGTGTTGCTATGGTAGTGTTGTTGTGGTAGTGCTGCTGTGGTAGTGGTGTTGTGGTAATGGTGTTGTTGTGGTAGTGTTGCTGTGGTAGTGTTGTTGCTGTGATAGTGTTGCTGTGGTAGTGTTGTTGTGGTAGTGTTGTTGTGGTGTTGTTGTAGTAGTGTTGCTGTGGTAGTGTTGTTGTGGTAGTGTTGTTGTGGTAGTGTTGCTGTGATGTTGTTGTGGTAGTGTTGTTGTGGTAGTGTTGCTATGGTAGTGTTGTTGTGGTAGTGTTGTTGTGGTAGTGTTGCTGTGATGTTGTTGTGGTAGTGTTGTTGTAGTAGTGTTGCTGTGGTAGTGTTGTTGTGGTAGTGTTGTTGTAGTAGTGTTGCTGTGGTAGTGTTGTTGTGGTAGTGTTGTTGTAGTAGTGTTGCTGTGGTAGTGTTGTTGTGGTAGTCGAGCTGCTTACAATTATTCTATTCTCTGCTATTCAGTCAGTATATTTTCCCAGTACACTCCCAGAACATGATCTTATTGAAAACAAGAGAGAGTTAAGGGAGAGAAGAGGGACAGAGAGGGGGTGAGAGGTAAGAAAGGGAGTGCAATACATTACAATACAATACAGTACAATACAGCACATTACAGTACATTACAGTACAGTACATTACAGCACAGTACAATACATTACAGTACAATGCATTACAACACAGTGCAATATATTACAGTACAATACATTACAGTACAATACATTACATGTGCAATACAGTACAGTACAGCACAGTAACAATACATTACAACACAGTCCATTACATTACAGAACAGTACATTACAGTACAGTACAATACTGCACAGCACAGTACAAACGTGCATACGTTGACACTGTATATGACATGAGTTTTATGATTTGGAAATGTGCACATTTGGACTCACAGGTGTTTGGCTTTTGACATCAAAGCAGTAGTTTTTTAATCCTCAACATCTCATCTTTAAAAATAGACTCAGACATAAAAACAATGCAAAATTAGCAGGAAGGATGGGGGGCAACTTCTTGGCACGCAGTGCTCAAGTTCATAACGGCTGTCGGTCAAAACCCATACAGAGCTGTGAAGAGCAGTACGAAAAAAGTATGAACATGTATACACTAACTAACTGTAAGTCGCTCTGGATAAGAACGTCTGCTAAATTACCAAAATGTACAATGTAAGAGCAAGAGAAAATCTGTGGCTTCCTGGTGCAGTTTCCGCTCTACTTCCTGTCTGAGCAGAATCTACTTCCTCCCTTCGTCTCCATGGAGGCCATGGTCCCCATAG
Source organism: Thymallus thymallus (assembly GCA_023634145.1). NCBI lineage: Eukaryota > Metazoa > Chordata > Actinopteri > Salmoniformes > Salmonidae > Thymallus > Thymallus thymallus. The sequence continues at coordinate 6,878,723 of CM042417.1, read as the reverse complement.
AGGTTTGGACCTGAGACAGAGACTAGAGACTTTACACACACACACACACACACACACACACACACACACACACACACACACACACACAAACTCCCCATTCTATACCAAAGAACTTTACCAGCGTTCGGAGTGATGAGCTCATTCCACTCTGGAGTGTGTGCCTGAAAACCAGACAGCACTTTCACGTTTACAGAAAAGGGATAAGAGGAAAGGAGGAGAGGAGGAAAAGGAGGAGAGGAGGAAAAGGAGGAGAGGAGGAAAAGGGTAGAAAGGAGTGATTAACGGTGGGACCTGACACTGTAGTTTAAGGGTTCATGTAGTTCTGTAACATACTCTATGCTCTGTTCTGTAACTGTTCTGTACTGGGCTGGAGAACTCAGCTCAGACTCCTTTGAAGGGGCTTCTATGAAGACCTACTAAAGCCTGAGAACAATGTCAGACATAAAAAGAGAAAGGGAGAAAAAGAGAAAGATTGATATCAGAGGCAGAGAGATTGTTGGAAAGGGAGATTTATCTAACCTCTAACCTTTAACCCCTGACCTTAACCCCAATATGAGAGCACATGTAATTGCTAAAATATACTTAAGAATCAAAATAATTCCATATTCCTTATGTTAAGCAAACCATACGGCACAATTTTTTTTTATTTTTTATTTACGGACAGCCAGTGACACACTCCAACACTCACGCATCATTTTCAAACAAAGCATTTGTGTTTAGTGAGTCCGCCAGATCAGAGGCAGATGACCAGAGATGTTCTCTTGTTAAGTCTGTGAACTGAATCATTTTCCTGTCCTGCTAAGCATTCAAAATGCAACAAGTACTTTTGGGTGTTAGGGAAAATGTATGGAGTAAAAAGTGCATTATTTTCTTTAGGTATGTACTGAAGTAAAAGTTAAGTACAGATACTTTACTCCACTGCATGTTAGCTACCAGTCAGTCCACGCAATCATTAGCATGCTAGCTAGCTAGCTAGAGTCTGTACATTTTAGCTAGACCCGTCATGTACCTAGCTATAAACCAATAAATCTTACATTCTGCCTCAGAGCAGAATGTATTTACCAGAATCAGCTTGCCTAAGATGGCGCCGTATGGTATGGCTGTGTCTTGTGTGCTCCGACCCAGCTATTTTCTGAATTTTGGGGGGGTTTAAAAACATTTGAACATCAGATCGGCAATTACTGACCTCAATTCCGGCTTCAACTATGACTTTGACTCATCGGCCCTGGGCTCTTTCTGTACCTCCGACCCAATCTTCGTGTTACCTAAGAGGATGTCTGTGTCTTCATCAACAATAAAATGGTGTGCTCACTCTAGCACAGTGGAGTGCACACTATTGTTCACACGTCTTGGAGTACCCGGTGGTCAAATGCCGCCCTCCCTCGTCCCCCTTTCAGCAAATCAGATCTTGACTCTATGCTCCTGCTTTCTGTTTACAAAAACAAAGCTCAAACAGGAAGTACCCGTGACGTGCAGCGTAGAAAAATGGTCCACCGAAGCAGAGGCTATGCTACAGAACTGCATTGCTAGCGCTGACTGGAATATGTTCCGGGACTCGCCAATACCATCGACAAGCTAACCACCTCCGTCACCGGCTTCATCAGGAAATTCATCGCTGACGTCGTCCCCACAGTGAAGTTCACTGCTTCCCAATCACATGACCTAAATTAACACTGAGGTGCTTGCACAGCCTACGTCGAGCCTAAAGCTGAGGACACGAACACATACAATAAATCCCACTACAACCTCGGCAGAGCCATCAAAACAGGCAAAAGGATAATATCGGATCGAGGTGGAATCCTATTATACCTGCTCCAACGCTCAACAAATGTAGCAAGGGCTACAGTACGTTACGGACTACAAAGGAAGCTGTGATCTGCCCAATGGTGCCTCTACCAGACAAACTCAATGCCTTTTATGCACACTTCAACAAAAACAACACAGAGCCCTGCATACCGCACCAACAGATCCACAGAAGACACAATCGCTGTTGCACTCCACTCTGCCCTCTCCCACATAGAAAAGAAGAATACCTATGCGAGATTGCTGTTAAATCGACTACAGCTCAGCGTTCAACACCACAGTGCCCCTCCTTGCTCATCACCAAGCTCTGGACCCTGGGACTGAACACCTCCCTCTGCAACTGGATCCTGGACTTCTTCATGGGCCGACCCCAGATGGTAAGAGTAGGCAACAACACCTCCGCCACCCTGACCCTCAACACGGGGGCCCCTCAGGGGTGTGTGCTCTCCCCTCCTGTACTACCTGTTCAGGACAAAAGTCTATCCCTCAATGTCAGCAAGACCAAGGAGCTGATCATGGACTACAGGAAACATGGGTGGCTGCACACTCCATCCACATTGACAGGGCCGCAGTGGAGACGCTCAAGAGCTTCAAGTTTCTTGGTGTCCCACCACTGAGGACTTAACATGGTCCTCTCACTCCAGCACAGTCTTGAATGAAGGCATGGTAGTGCCTCTTCTCCCTCAGGAGGCTGAAACGATTTGGCATGGCCCCTCAGATTCTTAGGAACTTTTACAGCTACACCATCGAGAGCATACTGACAGCCCAGCGCATCACTGGGGGTGAGCTCCCAGCCATCCAGGACATGCCAGACGGTGTCTGAGAATAGCCTCAAGCCACCCAACACATGGACTGTTTTCCATTCTCTCTTTCTGGTAGACGGTACCGCTGCATAAAGGATCAGCCCAACATACTCCTACTTGAATAAAAGTAAATATACCTTAATAGAAAATGACTCAAGTAAAAGTGAAAGTCACCAAGTAAAATATTACTTGAGTAAAAGTCTAAAAGTATTTGGTTTTAAATATACTTAATTATCAAAAGTAAATGGAATTGCTAAAATATACTTAAGTATCAAAAGTAAAAGTATAAATCATTTAAAATTCCTTATAATAAGCAAACCAGATGGCACAATTTTCAGTTTTTTTTATTTATTTACAGATAGCCAGGGGCACATTCCAATTTACAAATGAAGCATTTGTTTTGCAGTCCACCAGATCAGAGGGAGTAAGGATGACCAGGAATGTTCTCTTCATAAGTGCGTGAATTGGACCATTTTCCTGTCGAAATGTAACAAGTTCTTTTGGGTGTCAGGGAAAATGTATGGAGTAAAAAGTACATTATTTTAGTTTTGCATAAACTGTTCATGCCTTACAAGAAATCCCAAATATTTAACTTTCATGTACTTATTTATTTGTTGATGAGATGTTAACTATTAAACATATCTGATTTTCCTGTCTATTACAAATCGATTTGTTCTTTATTGAAGTCAGTTGATGACCTGGCCAGAGGGAAACATTTCAATTAAGAGCTCGCTCGGTCAGTCGGTCGAACATCATTTCTTTGGTGTTATTCTTCACAGGGGCTAACGATTCAAAATGTATCCCCTCAAAACCTCTAAAATCAGCTCTAATCTCTTTCATGGCCCCTCTCCACCTCTGGTCTGCCTGGCCCAGTTTGACAGATGAAGCATTAGTGTCTGAATTAATGCTCCGGATTATATATTTTTAGCTACTGAAGTATTTCTCTGCCATCGACCTGTATAGTATAGTTAACCATCCAACATCCACCAATGTATAGTGTACATATTCAGCCAACCACTCATACTATGCAATGTCCTTTTATAGCTTTTTTTGCACTCCAGATATCTTGTATTTCTATACTTTTTCATACTGCCGCTCTATGTATCATGTACCGTGTATCTGTCTTTTGTGTACTTTCGTTGTGGCATTTTGCACCTGCCCTGTGTTTTTGTTGTAGCTGCTTGACAATGAAATTTCCCCCCCGGGGGAGCAATAAAGTATCTATCTATCTATCTATCTATCTATCTATCTATCTATCTATCTATCTATCTATCTATCTATCTATCTATCTATCTATCTATCTATCTATCTATCTATCTATCTATAACTCTGACTGGAGATAAATACACTGAGTGTACAAAACAATAGGAGTATCTGCTCTTTCCATGACAGACTGACCAGGTGAATCCAGGTGAAAGCTATGATCCCTTATTGATGTCACTTGTTAAATCCACTTCAAATCAGTGTAGATGAAGGGGAGGAGACAGTTTAAAGAAGGATTGTTAAGCCTTGAGACAATTGAGACATGGATTGTGTATGTGGGGTAGCAGGTAGCCTAGCGGACAGAGGGTTGGGCCAGTAACCAAAAGGTTGCTCGATCGAATCCCCGAGCTGACAAGGTAAATCTGTTGTTTTGCCCCTGAACAAGGCAGTTAACCACTGTTCCCCTGTAGGCTGTCGATGTAAATAAGAATTTGTTCTAGTTAAATAAATGTTAAAATATTAAATGTGTCCTATTTAGAGGGTGAATGGGCAAGAAAAAATATTTAAGTGCCTTTGAATGTGGTATGGTGGTAGCTGCTAGGCTCACTGGTTTGAGTGTGCCAAGAACTGCAATGCTGCTGGGTTTTCAAACTCAACAGTTTCCCCAGTGTCCCATGGTCCACCTCCAAAATTACATCCAGCCAACTTGACACAACTGTGGGATGCATTGGAGTCAACATGGGCCAGCATCCCTGTGGAATGCTTTTGACACTTTGTAGTCCATGTCACAATGAATTGAGGCTGTTCTGAGGGCAAAAGGGGGTGCAACTCAATATTAGGTTGTACATAATGTTTTGTACACTTAGTGTAAATACATGACACACAGACGCATATACCCAACCAGTGTGAACTGCAGATGCTCACAGTGAACTAAGACTAGTACTAGATACCTGCTCTCACAGTCTTAGACTTCATCCATGTTTCTCAAACATCACATTTCAGTGTGTATAAGGTTAAGGTTATGGTTAAGTTCAGGCATTAAGTCAAATTAAATCAACAGGTGTAGACCTTACAGTGAAATGCTTACTTACAAGCCCTAACCAACAATGCAGTTTTTAAGTAAAATAAGTGTTAGGTAAACAATAGATACAGTTGAGGTCGGAAGTTTACATACACTTAGGTTGAAGTCATTAAAACACATTTTTCAACCACTCCGCAGAATTCATGTTAACAAGTTTTGGCAAGTTGGTTAGGACATCTACTTTGTGCATGACACAAGTAATTCTTCCAACAATTGTTTACAGACAGATTATTTCACTTATAATTCACTATATCACAATTCCAGTGGGTCAGAAGTTTACATACACTAAGTTGACTGTGCCTTTAAACAGCTTGGAAAATTCCAGAAAATTATGTAATGGCTTTAGAAGCTTCTGATAGGCTAATGGACATCATTTGTCAATTGGAGGTGCACCTGTGGATGTATTTCAAGGCCTACCTACAAACTCAGTGCCTCTTGGCTTGACATCATGGGAAAATCAAAAGAAATCAGCCAAGACCTCAGAAAATAATTGTAGACCTCCACAAGTCTGGTTCATCCTTGGGAGCAATTTCCAAACGCCTGAAGGTACCACATTCATCTGTACAAATAATAGTATGCAAGTATAAACACCATGGGACCACGCAGCCGTCATACCGCTCAGGAAGGAGATGCGTTCTGTCTCCTAGAGATGAACGTACTTTGGTGCGAAAAGTGCAAATCAATCCCAGAACAACAGCAAAGGACCTTGTGAAGATGCTGGAGGAAACAGGTACAAAAGTATCTATATCCACATAACCTGAAAGGCCGCTCAGCAAGGAAGAAGCCACTGCTCTAAAACCGCCATAAAAAAGCCAGACTACAGTTTGCAACTGCACATGCGGACAAAGATCGTACCTTTTGGTCTGATGAAACCAAAATAGAACTGTTTGGTCATAATGACCATCGTTATGTTTGGAGGAAAAAGGGAGATGCTTGTAAGCTGAAGAACGCCATCCCAACTGTGAAGCACGGGGGTGGCAGCATCATGTTGTGGGGGTGCTTTGCTGCAGGAGGGACTGGTGCACTTCACAAAATAGATGGCATCATGAGGAAGGAAAATGATGTGGATATATTGAAGCAACATCTCAAGACATCAGTCAGGAAGTTAAAGCTTGGTCGCAAATGTGTCTTCCAAATGGACAATGTCCCCAAGCATACTTCCAAAGTTGTGGCAAAATGGCATAAGGACAACAAAGTCAAGGTATTGGAGTAGCCATCACAAAGCCCTGATCTCAATCCTATATTTGTGGGCAGAACTGAAAAAGCGTGTGCGAGCAAGGAGGCCTACAAACCTGACACAGTTACGCAAGTTCTGTCAGGAGGAATGGGCCAAAATTCATCCAACTTATTGTGGGAAGCTTGTGGAAGGCTACCCGAAACATTTGACCCAAGTTAAACAATTTAAAGGCAATCCTACCAAATACTAATTGAGTGTATTTAAACGTCTGACCCACTGGGAATGTGATGAAAGAAATAAAAGCTTAAATAAATCATTCTCTCTACTATTATTCTGACATTTCACTTTTTCTTAAAATAAAGTGGTGATCCTAACTGACCTAAGACAGGGAATATTTACTAGGATTAAATGTCAGGAATTGTGAAAAACTGAGTTTAAATGTATTTGGCTAAGGTGTATGCAAACTTCCGACTTCAACAGTAAGTAAAGAAATAAAAGCAGTAAATTAAATGTGCGGGAGCATCGGTTAGTCGGGCTAATTGAGGGGGGAACACAATGCAAATAGTCCGGGTAGCCATTTGATTAACTGTTCAGGAGTCTTATGTCTTGGGGGTAGAAGCTGTTGAGAAGCCTTTTGGACCTCGACTTGGCGCTTCAATACCGCTTGCCTTGCGGTCGGAGGCCGAGCAGTTGCCATACAAGACAGTGATGCAACCAGTCAGGATGCTCCCGTGGTGCAGCTGTAGAACTTTTTGAGGATCTGAGGACCCATGCTAAATCTTTTCAGTCTCCTGAGGGGGAATAGGCTTTGTCGTGCCCTCTTCACGACTGTCTTGGTGTGTTTGGACCATGATAGTTTGTTGGTGATGTGGACACCAAGGAACCTGAAGCTCTCAACCTGCTCCACTACAGCCCTGTCGATGAGAATGGGGGCGCGCTCGGTCCTCCTTTTCCTGTAGTCCATAATCATCTCCTTTGTCTTGATCACGTTGAGCAAAACCTAAACCTACCTGAAGGTAACAGCATTCACTGTTACTCCTGGTTGCCGTTTTCCACGTAATCTCCCGTCGTCCTCAGATATGGAAGGATGTTGAATACTGACTTGTATCACGGGTGACCTAGCTTGACTCTTTCCCTCCTACTAGCTCTGCCTTTGCTGATAGCTAATTTATTGAGGAAATATGTACTTCCTGTGATATGTGGTTGCGACTAAAATGTTAAAATGTAGTAGTTGATTCATTCACATGCACGCACACACACACCTGATAAAGTCGCTCTTTTAGAATGCTGGAAATGTCCCTCTCCTCGTGTGTCTATGACTAAAAACAGACTTTCAGTGCTCCTATCAGGAGAATCCTGTTCAACCTTTCTCTTTAACCCATAACAGTCTATGCCATTGGAGGGGAGTGGGGCAGTTTCCTGATTTTCCTTATATCTCTCAGATATAGGACAGACACTTCAGAACAAACTTCTGTTGTTCCATGTAGTACATCTGTTATTCCATGCGTTCGGATGGGCTAATAGCAGTAAGGCCAAATTCAATGTTTCATCAAAAAATATTTTTTCATTTTTTTTGCTTAAAAATCAAACAATTCCATATAAGGGCCTCCCGAGTGGCGCAGCAGTCTAAAGGGACGCTTGAGCCCCAGGCTGATCCCAGGCTGTGTCAGGCTGACTTCGGTCGTCAGTTGAATGTGTTTGCTCCAATAAATTGGTGCAGCTGGCTTCCGGGTCAAGTGTTAGGGTGTTAAGAAGCGTGGTTCGGAGTACGCATGACTCCACCTTTGCCTCCCTCGAGCCAGTTGGGGAGTCGCGGCGATGAGACAAGATTGAAATTGCGGAGGAAAAGGGGGGTCAAATAAAATATAACTATAAAAAGTTGAGCGATGATGATGGCGGTGAGGATCTCCTCCTACTGCTGAGGATGATATTTATGAGGATGAGGATCTTGATGAAGATGGAGATGGTGGGTGTGGTGGTGATGATGATGATGACAGGAACATAAGGCTAGGCATACACTGCTGTAGCCTCAGCTACATGTAAAGAGATGCAGCAGGAGAGACAAATGAAATTATCTGTTTTAGCCTGAAGATACAATTAACCTAACCCTTTGTGTGGAGGAGGGGGCTTTTTCATATCTGTCCCACACATGCGTGCATGTAACATTGTGGGCGTACCTGTTTTCAGGAGACCCGCCTGCCGCTCGTGCAGCTAAGCCACTCCCGGGAGCGCGAGACTACACGGTTCAGGGGCGCTTTGCTTTCTCTCGCTGTATGTGTGTGCGCGCAGCTGTGCTCTCCCGCGGAGTGTGTGTGTTCTTACCATCCGGGCGTGGAGGGGGCCTGTGCCACCGTCTATAGCATGTAGGACCTGAATCACCTCAGTGTCTCAAGACGAGTTCCCCCGGATCAAGCGTAAAAACGGATATATTACCCATTGTTGGACTATTAACGGACGCCAAACTGGGATCTAACGGGGGATTTTAACGTCTGGATAGGGGAGGGGAGAGGGGGTTCTCCTCGGTAAATGAGCGGAGAGGAAGCTTCCATTTTGAGAGAGAATCATGGCGAGCGACTCCCCGGCCCGGAGCCTGGATGAGATAGACCTGTCGGTGCTACGGGTAAAGCGTGCGTGCGTGTGTGTGATAAAATGGACATTATATGAATGAGGCACGTCTTCTCGAGCACTTGCCCCATCCCCCGTTAATGACGGCCTCTTGGCAATGACTGTGTGTGTGTGTGTGTGTTTGTTTGTGGTTGGCGTCTTCCGAGCCGCTGATCAGATCATTGATTTAGATCAACTGATGTCTGTTGGGGTGGCAGCTCCCTCCGTGCCACGCGCATTACACTTTTTTTAACTCAATAATTGGAACGTGATGTAATGGAACCCTGGGCATGTGTGTGCGCGCGTATGTATGCTTGTGTGTCTGTCTGTCTAATAGGCCCCTCTGTCTTTATTTTGGGCAGATGTTAAGCAGTCTGTCGCTCGGCAGTCTGTTGACCCTGACACACACAGCCTACACACAGTTTAATTATACTGTGTTAGAGAACAGCAGAAACGGGTTCTGCCATTTCGTGGTGAGTCAGTGACAGTGGCCACTCTGGCTGTGTTTGCATCCTCTAGGACATGAGTACTCAACGAGGTCCGGAGCATATTGTTTTTTTGTTCTACCTGATCATTAATTGTACCCACCTGGTATCCCAGGTCTAAATCAGTCCCTTGTTAGAGGGTCAGAGTTAAGTACTCTTGACAGTTGCCAAACTCTCTCCGTGCTGCGCACCCCCCAGATGTTTCACGTTTTTTTTCTTTAACCCTAAACTGGCACACCTGATTCAATTAGTCGAAGTCTTAATGGTTAGTTGACTAATTGAATCAGATGTGCCAGGTTAGGGTTAAAGAAAAAAAAACGTGAAACGTCTGGGGCAGGACAAGGAGAAGGAAAAACCTACTCTATGAGCTGGAGGGGAGATGCGCGTGCACAATATACTGGTACAGACATGGTCCATGCGAAGGAAATGTAACACCACTGTTCTTTGTGCTGTGTGTGGTTTGACAGCCTCTCTAGTCTTAAATAGTTATTACAGGCAGGTCTTTACACAACATGATCTTACCAGCAGCAGCAGGCTCAAGCACCAACATGACAGGCAGGGGTGGCTGTGAGTCTCTGTCTGTATGTGTGTTAGCTTGCGTTATTGTCATATGGCTGTGAATGATGCACGTACAGTGGCGATTTTAGAATGTAAATCTCGGTGGGGCAAACAATGTGGGATGCATGCCAGCAAAAGCCACTACACTACACAACACAACACAATACATATATTGCACTATAACGGGGACGACAAGCAGATAAGAGTCAATCTGTAATTTTGATTAAGACATTAATGAGCGAGCGACGACGGACGTAGTCATAACTATTTGTTCAGCATTTTTTAAATGTACAGCGACAGAATTCAGAACATGGGCCGTTCATACAGTGTTCTCCCTGTACACCAAGTCAGAACCGTAGGATAAATAAAGGGCATATAAGCTGTGAAAGCTCTTAAAATATTAAATTATGACATATCTCTAAAACAGGTTATAGTCTACATATGCACCACCAAGTTACAACAGAAGGTGAAATTAAGAGGTGAAAATAGACCAAATTATTAGGGTGAGGCACATTGAATGCTGTTTGGGCCTTTGCTTGTCAAAGAAGATACATGTCAAATAACACTTTGACTCGTTAAATAAGCTTTTAATCTGACACGTCAAATAACACATCTATTGTAGAATGTTGTGTGTGCTCCACCGTTACTACCAGTAGCACTGTCAAAGCTGTACAATAAAGTCTGCAAACAATCACACACGAACGGTGTGTGTTTACAATACCGCGTTGGTGAAAATAGACCAAATTATTAGGTTGAGGCACATGGGCTATTAACAGCTTACTACACAACATACACTTATGTTTTCCAACTTGTTGTGTCCAATGGCCGATGAGCACCAATACGTTTTATCTATAAATTCCCTTAATTATTTATCTTCATATGTCAAGGATTAAAAAGGATTTGCCAGTAGATTGCAGACTTGATTAATGATGATGACTGCTAGCTAAGATTTTGAAAGAAAGATGTTGACATGATCAGTCCAATCAAAGCTACTGTACATTTTTTGACATAATTTTATCTGTGGCCAATGACCTTCAGCCTTCTTGGAAAGGCACTTATAATATAACTCTATGGCAGGACGGAAAGGGCTGAAATGTTTGATGTCTACTCTTACTAAGGACCTAGATTTGGCCTGTGACGTAGTGTCCCCATGAGTGACAGAACACAGAGCCAATCAGGCGCAATGCTCCTATTTTCTGCTGGCTTGCCCCGCCACCACAGAAAGCACTGAGCTAGGCTGCATTTTGGAGCTGCCTTACTCAAGAAAACAAAAAAGAGACCATGTTTGTATGCAGCTTTAATAATTCAATGATATGCATGTATTTTTTTTATTTTTTTTACATCGTTTGTAAACTGATATGTGACATGTATTAATGCCAAAACATGTATTAATGCCACAAGAAAAAAATAAAAAATATATATTATTATTTATTTATTTTTTTGCTAAAAATGTGGGGCTCAAAACAGGTGGGGCTCTGCACAGAATGACGGGTCATCACTGTGCATGTACAATGCAAACACGCATACATACACATTTGTGGCATCTAGATTGTCGAAATCTGGCACATCCAACATCACGTTGGCTCATTCATCCTCTCTTGAGAAATGCAGTAAAACAATTAGCAGCTTCTCAGCTCTTCTCTCTCCCTCGCTCTCACTCTTTCTACCAGTATGTCTTCCTCACTCATTCTCTCCATATCTTTCGTTTTCCATCTATCTCCCTCTCTACCTCTGATAGATGTATGTCGGTTATTACACAACCCCACACTGCTGGCCTCTCTGAGCTCTCGTCCAGATCTGTGGTGCGACTGGAAATTAGGTCACCTAGATAAAGAGAGCTGGGGAGTATTTCAGTGTCGCGCACACTACCCACGATTGAGGGGGATTTACTTTTCCGGCGGAACATAATTACAAATAATTTGTAGACTACAAATTGACCACAAGAAGACCAAACAGATATATATTTGAATAAAACATAATAATTTCAAACCTTGCTTGCATTAGTATATGATCACGTCTCTCTATTATGCGTGGGAATACATGGGAACGGATCGAAAATACAAATAAATCACTTGGAGATGATATCCTGGTGTTTCTTTGTCTTTTATATCCAAGTCCATCACTGAAATTCAACAAAAACTTGGGGGGGGGGGCAAAGCCATGACATCATTTTCTGGAATTTTCCAAGCTGTTTAAATGCACAGTCAACTTAGTGTATGTAAACTTCTGACCCACTGGAATTGTGATATAGTGAATTAAACAAATTGTTGGAAGAATTACTTGTCATGCACAAAGTAGATGTCCTAACCGACTTGCCAAAACTATAGTTTGTTAACATGAAATCTATGGAGTGGTTGACAAATTAGTTTTAATGACTTCAACCTAAGTGTATGTAAACTTCCGACTTCAACTGTATATATGGACGAGCGTTGTCAGAGCGTCATTGGACTAAGATACTGTAGAATAGTATAGAATACAGTATATACATGTGAGATGAGGAATACAAGATATGAAAACATTATTAAAGTGACTAGTGTTCCATTTCTTAAAGTGGCCAGTGATTTCTAGTCTGTACAGGGCAGCAGCCTCTAATGTGCTAGTGATGGCTGTTTTAAGTCTAATGGCCTTGTGATAGAAGCTCTCAAATTAGTGCAGGAAATGCAGAAATTAATGAAAATGCTGAACATTATTTTGGGTTGAATTGAACAGTATAAAACAATTAGAATGGAGAGAGACCTATTTGAAATTACTGAGAATGTATGCAAATGTATACCGTCATACTGTGCAATTAAAAAAAAAAAAAATACTGTGATATGATATTTTGGCCATATCCCTCAGCCCTACCCTGCCCTACACTGACCAGAGCACTACACACAGAGAGCTGAGGCTCAATCCATGAGGGGGTCAATACATTCATCAACTTCGAGACACCATCATACCTTAAGTGGTATAAAACAAGAAAATAAGCACAATATAAATATTGAGATTATTTATATATATATATATATATATATATATATACACACACCACACACACGCAAACCCATGACTAATGCGTCTCCCTTTCTCACACACACACGTTAAAGATGGATGCATGTTTGTGGCGGTGCTAGTTGAAGGGGAGAGAGTGTGGTGGGTCTCCACCTGTCTCTAGAGCAGTGTTCTAGGTTTAAAAGTGCTTCTGTTCGACCTTGACTAAAAATATAACGTAGAATTTTTTGCAAATACACTATGGAGGCATGTGGCTGATTTCAACTCCAGTATTCCCTACTCACTCACTCACACACTTTCTATGGAGTCACAGTGTACTGCTATTTCTCTCTCTTTTTCTCTCTCCAGGACCCAGCTGGTATATTTGAACTAGTGGAGTTGGTTGGAAATGGAACCTACGGGCAGGTCTACAAGGTAAGACACACCCCTCACCACACACTCAACCTATCAGACAGGAGTGTGCCTGATGACTCCTCCCACATGAGATCTGATCAGCCAATAACAAGCAGGCTGGCTCTGTCAACTTCTAGTGAACTGTTGCCAATGAGGGGGGAGAGTTGAGTTTTATTTTGATTTTTTTTTTACTGCAGGGCTCCAGAAACAACCCCTGGCCTAGCCCCTAAACCCAGGCACTTGTAAGCTAGTATTTTATACATAGTCAATATATATTAGGGGTAAGGCAATGAAATTAAGATGAGACTTCGATTCCTCACTTTAAAATGTATGCCAAACAAAAAACATTGATTGCAAAGTTAAACAAGCCATACAACTCTATGCACAAAGACTACTTTTAACAATTTCCACAGAAAATTTTACAAAAATAAAGTTTGGTAACAGAATGATTGTAAGGTTTTTAATGTGACTAAGTTTTCCAAAAACGGTTAAATATATATACTCCGAATTAAGATGAATAGATTTCTGCAGAAAGAGTGGGGTGTCAGCTATGACATGACACCTTGAGTTTGAAAACATCTCTTTTGGTTATTGAACTACAGTAAGTGAAGTGGATTAACATCTGGTAACAGAATGAAGGTAACAGAATGGCATCATGGGTCCCTGATCTGTACTGTACAGAAATGCATCATTATGAATGTGATTCTCTTCATGGTGGTGTATCCTGGTAGAAAATGTAATATCCTCTTTGGCATGTTTGTGTATTATTCACACAGGCTTTTATTCGAATGAGCTCCGCTGCAAAACATAGACGTCTATGTGGGCGTCACAGTACAGTTCAGTACAGTACATGCTAAACTCTACTCTACTGACCATACTCTACTGACCTACTGTAAATCTACTGTACTGTGCTCTACTGTACTGTAGAGTGTGCTGTCCAAACTATGATTGGTTCAGATTTGGACTGACGAAATTCCAACTACTATTTCAACATCTATGGATGTCCGGTGTTGGTCGATGCTCAGTGGGTGAGTGGGCAGCAGTGCTTAATTTGAGCCAGATCCTGCCGGAACAGGATCCGGCCACTCTTCGTTTTGGACTGTTTAGTTCTGGAACCTATTTGTCCAGATCCAGTACCTGTCATGGCAAAAATTATATTCACTTTTTGCTATGTAAAAATTTGAATGAAAGCAATCAAAGTTCATTTGAGTTGCCTCTAAGTTGTTCATTCTCCTGTCCCTGTAATGTGAAGAAGTTGATTTCCAGGCTTATGGTTTGCACAACATTGCAACCTATGTTTGAGACCAACGTTTGGCCGTGTGAGAAGCGCGACTGTGTCTCTCAAAGAACTAGAATGGGATTCACTTTCTATGATCTCTCTCTACTCTGATAGACATCAGCCTGCAACTATCATCTCTCCAGCGCTGCACTTCATAATTTATTTCCTTATAGAATCATAGCCGCGCAAAGGATTCTGGAGGCTCAAGCAAGTGGCGTAGTGGTCTAAGACACTGCATCTCAGTGCTAGAGGCGTCACTACAGACAACCTGGTTCGAATCCAGACTGGCCGTGATTGGGAGTCCCATAGGGCGGCAATTTGGCCCTGAGACGTCCGAGTTTGGCCGGTGTAGGCTGTTATTGTAAAAAAGAATTTGTTCTTAACTGACTTGCCTAGTTAAATAAAGGTTAAATAACAAAAATTAAAACACTGTCTCGAGTCAGAATCCATGTTTCTCAAATGTCAAATTTTGAAATTTTAATACATTTGTCAAAGTTACTAGAGTTACTGCTGTATGTTCAGAAAGAAATGGAATCATTCAGAATAGCCTACTACACCATGATAAGGCCTATAATTTAGCCACAGAGGATCAATAGCTTCACTACCTATGGGTTGTGTGTAGCCCAATAGCAAGGCATAGCCTACATTCGGGAACGTGTGACAAATCTGTCAGTGAACAGTATGCAGACAAAACAGGCCTTTCACAATATTTCAAATACAGTCACAGGAAAACTCCGGTTGGAAAGCAAATGACTCCTGCAGAAAAGAGAATACTATTCTGTCTGCTGTAGGCTACCAAAATATTTGATCAACTTGCAAATATTGTTTTACAAATTAAAACGAGAGAGAGAGGCTTTTTGCAGGAACACATCGGCCATCACCGGCGAGTAAGCTGCCACATTTTTCGCGGACCTACATTTTAGGCTACTTAAAATGTAAGTACTGAGAGAGTGAAAGAGCGAACTCTGACTGTATTAACACTTTTGCTTTGACCACCATGTGACAAAGAGAAAGAAAACAGTTATGAGCTGAACATAAGTATGCCAGTGGAAGAGAGGACAGTAGCAAGTGACCCAACTGTGGTTCGTGACTACTATGATTTCCCATTGGAGCCAATTCAATTGCAGTCATTCTGTTACTGATTTTTTGGGGGGGAAATTCTGTTATAGCAGCAAAGGGGGGACCAACTCCATATTAATGCCCATGATTTTGGAATAAGATGTTTGACGAGCAGGTGTCCACATACTTTTGGTAATGTAGTGTATGTGGGTTTTTGTTAACAGAATGACAAGACACTAGACAAAATGACAGAAGGCTAATCACTTCTGAAAAAGGAAATATAAATGTTGACAGAGGTCTTCAACATTATGACGTTTTGATGTACAGAACAGGATCTAAAGTATGTGGACACCTGCTTGTCGAACATCTAATTCCAAAATCATGGGCATTAATATGGAGTTGGTCCCTCCTTTGCTGCTATAACAGCCTCCGTTCTTCTGGGAAGGCTTTCCACTAGGTGTTGGAACATTGCTGCAGGGACTTCCATTCAGCCACAAGAGCCTTAGTGAGGTCGGGCGTGGATGTCGGACGATTAGGCCTGACTCGCAGTCGGCGTTCCTATTCATCCTAAAGGTGTTTGATGGGGTTGAGGTCAGGGCTCTGTGCAGGCCAGTAAAGTTCTTTCGCACCGATCTCGATGGACCTCGATTTGTGCACTTGGGCATTGTCATGCTGAAACAGGAAAGGGCCCTCCCCGAAACTGTTGCCACAAAGTTGGAAGCACAGACTCGTCTAGAATGTCATTGTATGCTGTACCATTAAGATTTCTCTTAACTGGAAGTAAGGGGCCTAGCCCGAAACATGAAAAACAGCCCCAGACCATTATTCCTTCTCCACCAATCTATTGTTGGCACTACATTGGGGCAGGTTGCGTTCTCCTGGAATTGGCCAAACCCAGATGGTGAAGCGTGATTCATCACTCCAGAGAACGCATTTCCACTGCTCCAGAGTCCAATGGCATCGAGCTTTACTCCACTCCAGCCAACATTTGGCATTGCCATGCTGATCTTAGGCTTTTGTGCGGCTGCTCGGCCATGGAAACCCATACTTTCGGCGGTCCCATTCTGTGAGCTTGTGTGGCATACCACTTTGCGGCTGAGCCGTTGTCGCTCCTAGACGTTTTCACTTGACCGGGGCAGCTCTAGCAGGGCAGAAATTTGACAATGACTTGTTGGAAAGGCGGCATCCTATGACGGTGCCACATTGAAAGTCACTGAGCTCTATAGCTCTATAGTAATTCTACTGCCAATATTTGTCTATGGAGATTGCATGGCTGTGTGCTCGATTGTCAGCAACAGTTATGGCTGAAATAGCTAAATCCACTCATTTTGAAGGGGTGTCCACATACTTTTGTGTATATATAGTGTAGCTAGGGTATGTAAGTTAGGCTAACCAGCTAACATGGACTAGTGGTTGTTTTTGGATAAGGCTCAGCTGTACCCAGGGAGTCAGTCAGACAGAAAGGTGGTTAGTGTGAAGCTGTAGACCTGTCTCTCTCTCTCTGCCTCTTTATTTCTCTCTGTCTGGTGTGTGGGGTCTTGTCAGTAGGGTAACAATACTCAGGCAGGTCAGGAATGCGAGGCGTCTGAATCAAGGACTATTGTTACACGTCAGGACTCTTCATTGTCATTCTTTCAGATTAATTATCTTATCTATTTCTATATCTATGTTTCAGGTATTGTTTTAAGTTATACACTGAGTGGACAAAACATTAGGACCATTTTCTTTCCATGACATGACATAGACTGACCTGGTGAAAGCTATCCCTTATCACTTGTTAAATCCACTTCAATCAGTCCAGATGACGGGGAGGAGACAGGTTAAAGAAGGATTTTTAAGCCTTGAGACATGGATTCTGTGCCATTGAGGTGAATGAGCAAGACAAAAGGTATGTTTTGAAAGGGCTATGGTAGTAGGTGCCAGGCGCAACGGTTTGAGTGTAAAAATCTGAAACGTTGCTGGGTTTTCCACGCTTAACTGTTTTCCCCATCTGTATTAAGAATGGTCCACCGCCCAAAGGACATCCAGCTAATTTGACACAACTGTGGGAAGCATTGAGGTCAACATGGGCCAGCATCCCTGTGGAACGCTTTCGACACCTTGTAGAGTGCGTGCCCCGACGAATTGAGGATGTTCTGAGGGCAAAAGGGGGTGCAACTCAATATTAGGAAGTTGTTCTTAATGTTTTGTACACTCAGTGTATATTTCTATTGTTTTACACTCGTAGGAATTGGCCTATATGGATAGGGTTAGATTGAAATGTTTCTTACAGAACAAACATGGAACGCACAACCAAGGCTATTAGACTAAAGGTGAGGACACAACAGTTCACCTTACACAAGACTGAATCCAAACATTATGACACTGTACTTTTCACCGCATTTGTTGATGACGAAATCGGAAAATACCCTGAATACATTACATAAGACCCAAAGGGTTTGAGTGAGAGGTCTAACTGGTGTCTCCAAGTGACAACACACCTCTCCAAACTTTGAGTAATTTCAATGCACTTTTAGGACTCAAAGAAGAGTCTTTTTTAGCTCTCCTAGCTGTGCCGTTGAGGAACTAGAACAAGCACACTTGTAGTTGTTTTTAACACAGTTCTGCATCCTCGCCATCACACAATTACTGTCGTTGTTTACGCAATCCAAAAAAGGATTGGGTCAACTTCTTGTCACGTGCTCAAGTTTATAACGGCTGTCAGTAAAAACCCATATGTAACCGGTGTGAGACGGCTAGTAGCGTTTCAATCAGTGACGTCACCCGCTCTGAGACCTTGAAGTGGTTGTTTCCCTTGCTCTGCAAGGGCTGCGGCTCTTGTCGAGCGATGGGTAACAATGGTTTGAGGGTGACTGTTGACAATGTGTGCAGAGGGTCCCTGGTTAGAGCCCAGATAGGGGGTAGGAGGGGGACGTAAGCAAAACTGTGACACGTACAGAGCTGTGAAGTGCAGAGCCAGAGCTCTGATGTCACGTATAGCTTGTTACTGTACAGCCACTACGTTCCAATTTAGACGCTTATCAGTGTCCAAATCTACACATTTTTTCAACCCGTATACGGGTACGAGTGTGAGGGGCTTCTCAGAATGTGGAGTTGTCATCCAATCTGCTCCCACGCTGGTCTTGTTGACTTCCTGTCTGCCATTCCATTTCCGTTTAAGAGTGTGTGTGCGTGCGTGCGTGTGTGACCTAGCTTCACTGGTGTTGTGTAAGAGTGACTCAGTATACCCAGAGCATAAAGGACTGTCAGCTACATAACTGGACCAGGCAGATGTCTCTCGGTCTGTCTCTGTCTCTGTCTCTGTCTCTGTCTCTGTCTCTGTCTCTGTCTCTGTCTGTCTGTCTGTCTGTCTGTCTGTCTGTCTGTCTGTCTGTCTGCCTGTCTGTCTGGTAAATCAAATGACATTTTATTTGTCACATACGCATATTTAGCAGATGTTGCGGGTGTATTGAAATGCTTGGTAGGACAGAATGGAGTTGTGAGTCGTCAGCTGTCTCACAGCATGTCTGAACGAGATGAGAGAGAGCGAGAGAGACCGAGAAGGGGGCGGTGGAGGGGATGGACGGCAGAGAGGGGAAAGGATAGAACAGAAGTGACTTTTCACAGTTTGGTTCAGCTTCTCTGCCCGTCAAATACAGTCAGTGTGTCTGATGCAATACTGAGAAACATACTGAGTGTATTATAGCAGTGATGTGTGAGTTCTTCCACTCTACAAAGACACAAACACATGCTGACTCAATCTTCATCTTATATTACGTCTTGCTGTTTTGGGTATTATTTAACTTCCCAACTGTAGCTGCTGATATACAAAACATTAGGAACATTATTACTAATGTTGAGTTGCACCTCATTTTGTACTCAGAACAGCCTCAATTCATCTGGCCATGGACTCTAGAAGGTGTTGAAAGCATTCCATAGGGATCCTGGCCCATGTTGACGCCGATCGAGACAGTATCACAACCGGCCGTGATTAGGAGTCCCATTGGGCGGTGCACAATTGGCCCAGCGTCGTCCGAGTTTGGCCAGGGTAGGCCATGATTGTAAATAAGAATTTGTTCTTAACTGATTTGCCTAGTTAAATAAAGGTTCAATTAAAAAACATAAAAAAATAAAAATAAATGCTTCCCACAGTTGTCAAGTTGGCTGGATATCCTTTGGGTGGTGGACCATTCTTGATGCACACAGGAAACTGAGCATGAAAAACCCAGCAGCGTTGCAGTTCTTGACACACTTAAACCGTTGCGCCTGGCACGTATTACCATACCCTGTTCAAAGGCACTTAAATATTTTGTCTTGCCTATTCAACCTCTGAATGGCACACATACACAATCCATGTCTCAAGGCTACACTGATTTTAGATACTCATACCTCTCTCTCTCTCTCTCTCTCTGTCTCTCTCTCTCTCTCTCTCTCGCTCCCCACTCGCCCCTCTCTCGCTCTCTGCCTCTTGCCCTCTCTCTCGCTCCCCACTCGCCCCTCTCTCGCATCTCTCGCCCCGCTCTCTCTCTCTCTCTCTCTCGCCCCTCTCTCTCTCGCCCCTCTCTCTCTCTCTCTCTCTCTCTGCCTCGCCCCTCTGTCTTGCGTCTCTTGTCCCGCTCTCTCTCTCTCGCCTCGCTCTCTCTCTCGTCTCTCTCTCTCTCTCGCTGTCTGCCTCTCGCCCTCTCTCTCTCTCTCGCTCCCCTCTCGCCCCTCTCTCGCATCTCTCGCCCCGCTCTCTCTCTCGCCTCGCCTTGCTCTTTCTCTCTCTCTCTCTCGCACCGCTCTCTCTCCCGCCTCGCCTTGCTCTCTCTCTCTCTCGCCCCTCTTTCTCTGTCGCCTCGCTCTCTCTCTCGCCCCGCTCTCTCTCTCTCTCTCTCTCTCGCCCCTCTCTCTCGCCCCTCTCTCTCTCTCGCCCCGCTCTCTCTCTCTCTCTCTCTCTCTCTCTCGCCCCTCTCTCTCGCCCCTCTCTCTCTCTCTCTCGCCCCTCTCTCTCTCTCTCTCTCTCTCTCTCTCGCCCCTCTCTCTCGCCCCTCCCTCTCTCTCTCTCTCTCTCGCCCCTCTCTCTCGCCCCTCTCTCTCTCTCGCCCCTCTCTCTCTCGCCCCTCTCTCTCTCTCTCTCTCTCTCTCTCTGCCTCTCGCCCCTCTCCCTTGCGTCTCTCGCCCCTCTCTCTCTCTCTCGCCCCTCTCTCTCTCTCTTGCCCCTCTCTCTCTCTCTCTCTCTCTCTCGCCCCCCTCTCTCTCTCTCTCTTTCAGGGTCGCCATGTCAAAACAGGCCAGCTTGCCGCCATCAAAGTTATGGACGTCACTGGCGTAAGTCACACACACACACAAAACCGTAAAAAAAAAAACTGCCATTCACAGACTAATTTGAGCAATCCCAAATCCTGTTAACTGTGTTTGTCTGTGTGTACCACTCTAAGGTGTGTGTGTACCACTCTAAGGTGTGTGTGTACCACTCTAAGGTGTGTGTGTGTGTGTGTACCACTCTAAGGTGTGTGTGTGTACCACTCTAAGGTGTGTGTGTGTGTGTGTGTGTGTACCACTCTAAGGTGTGTGTGTGTGTACCACTCTAA
This sequence comes from Thymallus thymallus, assembly GCA_023634145.1. Taxonomy (NCBI): domain Eukaryota; kingdom Metazoa; phylum Chordata; class Actinopteri; order Salmoniformes; family Salmonidae; genus Thymallus; species Thymallus thymallus. The sequence goes on along the minus strand of CM042417.1, from coordinate 6,857,735 downwards.
GGTGTGTGTGTGTGTGTGTGTGTACCACTCTTAACGTGTGTGTGTGTACCACTCTAAGGTGTGTGTGTGTGTGTGTGTGTGTGTGTACCACTCTAAGGTGTGTGTGTGTGTGTGTGTGTGTGTGTGTGTGTACCACTCTAAGGTGTGTGTGTACCACTCTAAGGTGTGTGTGTACCACTCTAAGGTGTGTGTGTACCACTCTAAGGTGTGTGTGTGTGTGTGTGTGTGTGTACCACTCTAAGGTGTGTGTGTACCACTCTAAGGTGTGTGTGTACCACTCTAAGGTGTGTGTGTGTGTGTGTACCACTCTAAGGTGTGTGTGTGTGTGTGTACCACTCTAAGGTGTGTGTGTACCACTCTAAGGTGTGTGTGTGTGTGTGTGTGTGTGTGTGTGTGTGTGTGTACCACTCTAAGGTGTGTGTGTGTGTGTGTGTGTGTGTGTACCACTCTAAGGTGTGTGTGTGTGTGTACCACTCTAAGGTGTGTGTGTGTGTGTGTGTGTACCACTCTTAACGTGTGTGTGTGTACCACTCTAAGGTGTGTGTGTGTGTGTGTGTGTGTGTGTGTGTGTGTACCACTCTAAGGTGTGTGTGTGTGTGTGTGTGTGTGTGTACCACTCTAAGGTGTGTGTGTGTGTGTGTGTGTGTGTGTGTGTACCACTCTAAGGTGTGTGTGTGTACCACTCTAAGGTGTGTGTGTGTGTGTGTGTACCACTCTAAGGTGTGTGTGTGTGTACCACTCTAAGGTGTGTGTGTGTGTGTGTGTGTGTGTACCACTCTAAGGTGTGTGTGTGTGTGTGTACCACTCTAAGGTGTGTGTGTGTGTGTGTACCACTCTTAAGGTGTGTGTGTGTGTGTGTGTACCACTCTAAGGTGTGTGTGTGTGTGTGTGTACCACTCTAAGGTGTGTGTGTGTACCACTCTAAGGTGTGTGTGTGTGTGTGTGTGTGTGTACCACTCTAAGGTGTGTGTGTGTGTGTGTGTGTACCACTCTAAGGTGTGTGTGTGTGTGTGTGTGTGTACCACTCTAAGGTGTGTGTGTGTGTGTGTGTGTGTGTGTGTACCACTCTAAGGTGTGTGTGTGTGTGTGTGTACCACTCTAAGGTGTGTGTGTGTGTGTGTGTGTGTGTGTGTGTGTGTGTGTGTGTGTGTGTGTGTGTACCACTCTAAGGTGTGTGTGTGTGTGTGTGTGTGTACCACTCTAAGGTGTGTGTGTGTGTGTGTGTGTGTGTGTACCACTCTAAGGTGTGTGTGTGTGTGTGTGTGTGTGTGTGTACCACTCTAAGGTGTGTGTGTACCACTCTAAGGTGTGTGTGTGTGTGTGTGTGTGTGTACCACTCTAAGGTGTGTGTGTACCACTCTAAGGTGTGTGTGTGTGTGTGTACCACTCTAAGGTGTGTGTGTGTGTGTGTGTGTGTGTGTGTACCACTCTAAGGTGTGTGTGTGTGTGTGTGTGTGTGTGTGTACCACTCTAAGGTGTGTGTGTGTGTGTGTGTACCACTCTAAGGTGTGTGTGTGTGTGTGTGTGTGTGTGTGTGTGTGTGTGTACCACTCTAAGGTGTGTGTGTGTGTGTGTGTGTGTACCACTCTAAGGTGTGTGTGTGTGTGTGTGTGTGTGTGTACCACTCTAAGGTGTGTGTGTGTGTGTGTGTGTACCACTCTAAGGTGTGTGTGTGTGTGTGTACCACTCTAAGGTGTGTGTGTGTGTGTGTGTGTACCACTCTAAGGTGTGTGTGTGTGTGTGTGTACCACTCTAAGGTGTGTGTGTGTGTGTGTGTACCACTCTAAGGTGTGTGTGTGTGTGTGTGTACCACTCTAAGGTGTGTGTGTGTGTGTACCACTCTAAGGTGTGTGTGTGTGTGTACCACTCTAAGGTGTGTGTGTGTGTGTGTGTACCACTCTAAGGTGTGTGTGTGTGTGTACCACTCTAAGGTGTGTGTGTGTGTGTGTACCACTCTAAGGTGTGTGTGTGTGTGTGTGTACCACTCTAAGGTGTGTGTGTGTGTGTGTACCACTCTAAGGTGTGTGTGTGTGTGTACCACTCTAAGGTGTGTGTGTGTGTGTGTGTGTACCACTCTAAGGTGTGTGTGTGTGTGTGTGTACCACTCTAAGGTGTGTGTGTGTGTGTGTGTACCACTCTAAGGTGTGTGTGTGTGTGTGTGTACCACTCTAAGGTGTGTGTGTGTGTGTGTGTGTGTGTGTGTACCACTCTAAGGTGTGTGTGTGTGTGTGTGTGTGTGTGTGTGTGTGTGTGTGTGTGTGTACCACTCTAAGGTGTGTGTGTGTGTACCACTCTAAGGTGTGTGTGTGTGTGTACCACTCTAAGGTGTGTGTGTGTGTGTGTGTGTGTGTGTACCACTCTAAGGTGTGTGTGTGTGTGTGTGTACCACTCTAAGGTGTGTGTGTGTGTGTGTGTGTGTGTACCACTCTAAGGTGTGTGTGTGTGTGTGTGTGTGTGTACCACTCTAAGGTGTGTGTGTGTGTGTGTACCACTCTAAGGTGTGTGTGTGTGTGTGTGTACCACTCTAAGGTGTGTGTGTGTGTGTACCACTCTAAGGTGTGTGTGTGTGTGTGTGTACCACTCTAAGGTGTGTGTGTACCACTCTAAGGTGTGTGTGTGTGTGTGTACCACTCTAAGGTGTGTGTGTGTGTGTGTACCACTCTAAGGTGTGTGTGTGTGTACCACTCTAAGGTGTGTGTGTGTGTGTACCACTCTAAGGTGTGTGTGTGTGTGTGTACCACTCTAAGGTGTGTGTGTGTGTGTGTGTGTGTACCACTCTAAGGTGTGTGTGTGTGTGTGTACCACTCTAAGGTGTGTGTGTGTGTGTACCACTCTAAGGTGTGTGTGTGTGTGTACCACTCTAAGGTGTGTGTGTGTGTGTGTGTACCACTCTAAGGTGTGTGTGTGTGTGTGTGTACCACTCTAAGGTGTGTGTGTGTGTGTGTACCACTCTAAGGTGTGTGTGTGTGTGTGTGTACCACTCTAAGGTGTGTGTGTGTGTGTGTACCACTCTAAGGTGTGTGTGTGTGTGTGTGTGTGTGTACCACTCTAAGGTGTGTGTGTGTGTGTGTACCACTCTAAGGTGTGTGTGTGTGTGTGTACCACTCTAAGGTGTGTGTGTGTGTGTGTACCACTCTAAGGTGTGTGTGTGTGTGTGTACCACTCTAAGGTGTGTGTGTGTGTGTGTGTGTACCACTCTAAGGTGTGTGTGTGTGTGTGTACCACTCTAAGGTGTGTGTGTGTGTGTGTGTGTACCACTCTAAGGTGTGTGTGTGTGTGTGTACCACTCTAAGGTGTGTGTGTGTGTGTGTGTGTACCACTCTAAGGTGTGTGTGTGTGTGTGTGTGTGTGTGTGTGTGTGTGTACCACTCTAAGGTGTGTGTGTGTGTGTACCACTCTAAGGTGTGTGTGTGTGTGTGTTCCAGGATGAGGAGGAGGAGATTAAAGCAGAGATCAACATGTTGAAGAAGTACAGCCACCATCGGAACATCGCTACCTACTACGGTGCCTTTGTCAAGAAGAATCCTCCTGGCATTGATGACCAGCTATGGGTACGTATGCCTGTGTGTGCCTGTGTGAGTGAGTGCTGTTCAGTTTGGTGTGTGTTAATACTGTCTCTCTCTCTCTCTCTGTCTCTCTCTCTCTCTCTGTCTCTCTCTGTAGTTGGTGATGGAGTTCTGTGGGGCAGGCTCAGTAACAGATTTGATTAAGAACACCAAGGGGAACTCTCTGAAGGAGGAGTGGACTGCCTACATCTGCAGAGAGATCCTTAGGGTATCAGTTCAATTCAAAGGGCTTTATTGATGTGAAACATCTTTACATTGCGAAAGCAAGTTAAATAGATAATAAACAAAAGTTAAATAATCAATCAAAAATGAACAGTAAACATTACACTAACAAGTTTCAAAGGAATAGACACATTTCAAATGTCATTATGGCTATATACAGTATTATAATGATGTGCAAATATTTAAAGTACAAAAAGGAAAATAAATACACATAAATATGGGTTGTATTTACAATGGTGTTTGTTCTTCACTGGTTGCCCTTTTCTTGTGGCAACAGGTCACACATCTTGCTGCTGTGTTGCACACTGTGGGATTACACCCAGTAGATCAAATTTATCAAAATTGGATTTGTTTAGAAATTCTTTGTGGGTCTGTGTAATCTGAAAGAAATATGTGTCTCTAATATGGTCATACATTTGGCAAGAGGTTACGAAGTGCAGCTCAGTTTTCACCTCATTTTGTGGGCAGTGTGCACATAGCCTGTCTTTCTCAATAGCAAGGCTATGCTCACTGAGTCGGTACATAGACAAAGCTTTCCTTAATTTTGGGTCAGTCACAGTGGTCAGGTATTCTGCCACTGTACTCTCTGTTTAGGGCCAAATAGCATTCTAGTTTGCTCCAATTTTTTTGTTAATTCTTTCCAATGTGTCAAGTAATTATCTTTTTGTTTTCCCATGATATGGTTGGGTCTAATTGTGTTGCTGTCCTGGGGCTCTGTGGGGTCTGTTTGTGTTTGTGAACAAAGCCCCAGGACCAGCTTGTTTAGGGGACTCTTCTCCAGGTTCATCTCTCTGTAGGTGATGGCTTTGTTATGGAAGGTTTGGGAATCGCTTCCTTTTAGGTGGTTGTATAATTTAACGGCTGTTTTCTGGATTTTGATCATTAGCGGCTATCGGCCTAATTCTGCTCTGCATGCATTATTTTCTGTTTTACGTTGTACACGGGATGTTTTTGCAGAATTCTGCATGCAGAGTCTCAATTTGGTGTTTGTCACTTTTTGTGAATTCTTGGTTGGTGAGCGGACCCCAGACCTCACAACCATAAAGGACAATGTGTTCTGTAACTGATTCAAGTGTTATTTTTGCCAATTCTAATTGGGATGTCGAATTGATGTTCCTTTTGATGGCGTAGAAGGCCCTTCTTGCCTTGTCACCCTCTCTCACCTGTCTCTACCTCCCCCACATCTAAAACTAATGCAATCAACATATTGGGAATAAAATCTACTGAAATTATATGCCTTATAATAACCAACCCTTATCTCTCCCTCTCTAGGGTCTGACCCATCTCCACCAGCACAAGGTCATCCACCGAGACATCAAGGGTCAGAACGTCCTGCTGACAGAGAACGCAGAGGTCAAACTGGGTGAGACACACAGACAGGCAGGCAAACAGGCAGGCAGACAGACAGACGGACAGAGCTAAATGTTTCACGTGTGTGTGTGTTCCAGTGGACTTTGGTGTGAGTGCCCAGTTGGACCGTACGGTGGGGAGGAGGAACACGTTTATAGGGACGCCATATTGGATGGCTCCTGAAGTCATCGCCTGCGACGAAAACCCTGAGGCCACCTACGACTTCAAGGTACCACAGTAGGCTGTGTGTATGTCTGTTTGTACCACAGTAGGCTGTGTGTATGTCTGTTTGTACCACAGTAGGCTGTGTGTATGTCTGTTTGTACCACAGTAGGCTGTATGTCTGTTTGTAGGTTTAGCGTATTTTCCCCGGTCATCTCGCTCTCTCTCATTTCAATTTAAGGGCTTTATTGGCATAGGAAACATATGTTTACATTGCCAAAGCAAGTGAAATAGATAATAAATAAAAGTGAAATAAACTAAAAATGAACACTAATCTCTCTCTCTCTCTCTCTCTCTCAGAGTGACCTGTGGTCTCTGGGTATTACCGCTATAGAGATGGCAGAAGGAGCACCGCGTAAGTACCAGCGCCTACTACAACACAGAGTTCTGTGGCATTAGACAGTATAGGACATAAGTACCAGCGCCTACTACAACACAGAGTACTGTGGCATTAGACAGTATAGGACATAAGTACCAGCGCCTACTACAACACAGAGTACTGTGGCATTAGACAGTATAGGACATAAGTACCAGCGCCTACTACAACACAGCGTAGGCTGACACAACACGGAATACTGTGGCATTAGACACTATAGGACGTTGTGTGCGTGGGTTGGAGGTATCGTGGTTTGTTAACCCTTTCTCTCCGTCTCTGCAGCACTGTGTGACATGCACCCAATGAGAGCTCTCTTCCTCATCCCCAGAAACCCTGCCCCCAGACTCAAGTCCAAGAAGTGGTGAGTTATCACGCACACACAGACACACACACACACACACACACACACACACACACACACACACACATACTCACTGTGTTGTCTCTGTGTGTGTTCAGGTCTAAGAAGTTCCAGTCGTTCATAGAGAGTTGCTTGGTGAAGAGTCATGGTCAGAGACCCAGCACAGAACAACTGTTGAAGCACCCCTTCATCAGAGAGCTGCCCAACGAACGACAGGTCCGCATCCAACTGAAGGACCACATCGACAGAACCAAGAAGAAACGTGGAGAGAGGGGTAAGACTGACCGCAACAGACACACACAAACACACATCTGCATTCAGCTGAAGAAAAGTCTGCAAAAGAAAACAATCCCAGATCTCCCTCCCTGTGAGTGTAGTCCCGTGTAGCTCAGATGAAAACATTAGAGGGTTCAGATCCCACTGGTTCATGTGAGTGTAGTCCCTTGTAGCTCAGATGGTAGAGCATGGCTCTTGCAACGCCAGGGTTGTGGGTTTGATTCCTACGAGGGACCAGTACGAAAAAAGTATGAACATGTATGTACTAACTAACTGTAAGTCGCTCTGAATAAAAGTGTCTGCTAAATTACTCAAATGTAAATGAGTGTAACTGGTTGGTGTGTGTGTGTGTGTGTGTGTGTGTGTGTGTGTGTGTGTGTGTGTGTGTAACTGGTTGGTGTGTGTGTGAGTGTAACTGGTTGATGTGTGTGTTTGTAACTGGTTGATGTGGGTGTTTGTAACTCGTCGAGTATAACTGGTTAATGTGAGTGTAACTGGTTGATGTGTGTGTTTGTAACTGGTTGATGTGTGTATTTGTAACTGGTTAATATGAGTGTAACTGGTTGATGTGTGTGTTTGTAACTCGTCGAGTGCAACTGGTTAATGTGAGTGTAACTGGTTGATGTGTGTGTTTGTAACTGGTTAATGTGAGTGTAACTGGTTGATGTGTGTGTTTGTAACTGGTTAATATGAGTGTAACTGGTTGATGTGTGTGTAACTCGTCGAGTGTAACTGGTTAATGTGAGTGTAACTGGTTGATGTGTGTGTTTGTAACTGGTTGATGTGTATGTTTGTAACTGGTTGGTGTGTGTCTGTCTGTGTGTCTGTGTGTCTGTCAGTCTGTCAGTCTGTCAGTCTGTCAGTCTGTCAGTCAGATAGATAGATAGATAGATAGATAGATAGATAGATAGATAGATAGATAGATAGATAGATAGATAGATAGATAGATAGATAGATAGATAGATAGATAGATAGATAGATAGATAGATAGATAGATATTCCCAGAGGGGAAATGACTTTGTCAGCTAAGAAAAAAACACAGGGCAGGGGCAAAATGCCAGAACAAAAGACAGATACATAGTGCGGCAGTATGAAAAAAATATAAAAAGACATTGCATAGTATGGGTCAATGGCTGAATATGTACACTATACATTGTTACAGAGTGTTAGGTGAAGAAGAAAAAAAATGCTTAAATAGCTAAATGTGCATATGATATAAGTGAGGGTAATAATAGTTTACTTAATATACAGTCTGGTTAAATTTACAGGTAAGTGAATATTTGCAAGGTAAATGACAGGAAGGGATACTTAAATAGCTAAATGTGCTTATGATATAATTTAGGGTAATAATAATAATTCCCTTAAAATACAGTCCTTAGTGCAGGGTTTGGTTACAGATAAATGCACGTATTGCACATTCGATATACTAAAAGCAATTTAAAAAGATACAACTGACAGGATACTAATATGCATTCCTGAGTGAATGACTACGTAAGTTCAGTCCAACAATTACTTACAATATTGCACGTGATATGATATAACACATGTACATGAATATGTATATACAGACCTGAATGAATAAATACGTCCTGAGTGAATGAGTGATTACAGACCAGAGTTACTCACGGATGGATGCCTAATTGTTAAACTAGGTCCTAACACCCCAACAGTTCCAGGTCTATGTTGCAGACGGCACAGCACCGCCGGCAGGAAGGACCTCCTGTAGCGCTCTCTGGTACACCGTGGTGGGATCAGTCTGTGACTGAAAGTGCTCCTCTGCATCATAACCATGGCATGCAGAGGGTGGGTGACTTTGTCCATGATGGCCAGCAGTTTGGCCAGGATCCGTCTCTCCGCCACCTCCTCTAGAGTGTCAAGGCTAATCCCCAGAACAGAGCTAGCCTTCCTGATCAGTTTATTTACCCAAGAAGCATCACCAGCCTTTATGTTGGCGCCCAGCACACCACTGCAAAGAAGATGGCACTGGCCACCACAGAATGGTAGAAGGTATGCAGTAGTTTACTGCACATGTTGAAGGACCTGAGCCTCCTCAGAAAGTAGAGTCGGCTCTGGCCCTTTTTGTACAGAGCCCCGGTATTACCTGCCCATTCCAGCCTGTTGTCCATATGAACTCCCAGGAACTTGTATGACCCAACCATTTCCACATCCATCCCCTGTATAGGGACTGCAGTCAGTTGGGCCTTGGTTCTCCTGAAGTCCACCATCATCTCCTTTGTTTTGCTGATGTTGAGCTGAAGGTGGTTCTGCTCACTGCCAGTTCTGACACACAGCTCTGTAGCCGCACAAATTGTTGCCTACCGGTCAGGTAGTCCGTAACCCAGGACACTGTGTGTGTGTAACTGGTTGATGTGTGCGTGTGTAACTGGTTGATGTGTGTGTGTGTGTGTGTGTGTGTGTGTGTGTGTGTGTGTGTGTGTGTGTGTGTGTGTGTGTGTAACTGGTTGATATGTGTGTGTGTGTGTGTGTGTGTGTGTGTGTGTGTGTGTGTGTGTGTGTGTGTGTGTAACTGGTTTTGGTGTGTGTGTGTGTGTGTGTGTGTGTGTGTGTGTGTGTGTGTGTGTGTGTGTGTGTGTGTGTGTGTGTGTAACTGGTTGATGTGTGTGTGTCTGTAACTGGTTGATGTGTGTGTGTGTGTGTGTGTGTGTGTAACAGGTTGATGTGTGTGTGTGCTGCAGATGAAACAGAGTATGAGTACAGTGTCAGTGAGGAAGAGGAGGAGGAACGGGACATGGGGGAGCCAAGGTAGGGTGTGTGTGCTTGTGTATACATACACTGGTGTTTGCGTGTGTATTTGCCTCCAAATGTGTGGGAGAGAGATTTACAGTCACAAACCCGCCCTCTCCTATCTCTCCTCTGATTGGTCCTTGTCCAGCTCCATCATCAACGTCCCTGGGGAGTCAACGTTAAGGCGGGACTTCCTGCGGCTGCAGCTGGCCAATAAGGAGCGTTCTGAGGCTCTGCGGAGGCAGCAGTTGGAGCAACAGCAGAATGAGGAACACAAACGCCTCCTACTGGCCGAACGACAGAAACGCATAGAGGAGCAGAAAGAACAGAGGAGGAGACTGGAGGAGGTAGATCACATGGTCTGGACTCCATCATGCCCACCTGAACAGAACTTTTCTGGGTCCGATAGTTTCTGTTCACATTGTATTTTCCAGCGCGTCTCGGCTTGATTACATATCTGGTGCCAGCTATGAGCCTCTCTCCTCTCTCTCTCTCCTTTTCCATCTTGCTGTCTTTGTCTCTCTCTTTCTCTAACAGCAACAGCGTAGGGAGCGTGAGATGAGGAAGCAACAGGAGAGAGAACAGAGGAGACACTATGAAGAGATGGAACAAATACGGAGAGATGAGGAGAGGAGGCACGCAGAGAGAGACCAGGTACACACACAGGTAACTCTCAGGTGCCACACACACACACACACTTCTGTCTCACTCACTCACTCTCTTACACACACACACACACACACACACACACATTAACCAGGAATCACCCCAGTCTGCCACAGCTCTGTTTCAGACCAGATGTAGAGTGATGTAGATTAGGGCCTGGATGACTGTGCTTCATTAATGCTTCTCTTTCACTCTGGTGTTTAACACTCACTCTCTAATGAAGGTGGTTCTATACTGAAGCATCAAGTTTATTTTCTTGGTAATGCCTTTTAATTTTTTTCAATTGAATCTGTTTATCACTGCGCTCTCTTTCCTCCCTCATCCCTTCCTCTCTACACCTCCTATCATGTCACTCCATTTAACTTCTATTTTGGTTTTAATCTGTACTTTGGTTTCTTTCTTTCTCAAAAAATATTCTCTTTAATCTGTCCTTCTTCTCCTCATCACCCCTTTTCTCCTTTTCATCACCTTCTTTCTGTCTCCGTTGACTGCTCTGATGACTCACCTGGCTGCTCTGGGCTCTGATTGGCTGATTACCTGGCTGTCTGGCCTGTGATTGGGTAGGAGTATATCCGTAGGCAGCTGGAGGAGGAGCAAAGACAGCTGGAGATTCTACAGCAACAACTACTCCAGGAGCAGGCTCTACTGATGGTAACCTCTGACCCTTGAACTCTCCTCACATATCACTGTGTAGGCTCCACAACAACCGCTCATCTCTCTTGTTGCGCATGCATATACACTAAAAATACAAAAGTATATGGACACCCCTTCAAATTAGTGGATTCGGCTGTTTCAGCCACACCCGTTGCTGACATGTGTATAAAATTGAGCACACAGCCATGCAATCTCCTTCTCCAAACATTGGCAGTAGAATGATCCATACTGAAGAGTTCAGTGACTTTCAATGTAGCACCGTCATAGGATGCCATCTTCCCAACAAGTCAGTTTGTTAAATTTCCGCCCTGCTAGAGCTGCCCTGGTCAACTGTAAGTGCTGTCATTGTGAAGTGGAAACGTCTAGGAGCAACAACGGCTCAGCCACGAAGTGGTAGGCCATACAAGCTCACAGAACAGGACCGCCGAGTGCTGAAGCGTGTAGAAATCGTCTGTCCTCGGTTGCAACACTCACTACAGAATTCCAAACTGCCTCTGAAAGCAACGTCAGCACAAGAACTGTTCATCGGGAGCTTGATGAAATGAGTTTCCATGGCCGAGCAGCCGCACACAAGCCTAAGATCACCATGCATAGTACCAACTGTAAAGTTTGGTGGAGGAGGAATAATGGTCTTGGGCTGTTTTTCATGGTTCGGTGAAGAGAAATCTAACGCTACTGCATACAAAGATATTCTATACGATTATGTGCTTCCAACTTTGTGGCAACAGTTTGGGGAGGGCCCTTTCCTGTTTCAGCATGACAATGCCCCTGTGCACAAAGCGAGGTCCATACAGAAATGTTTTGTCGAGATCTGTGTGGAAGAACTTGACTACCCTGCACAGAGCCTTGACCTCAACCCCATCGAACACCTTCGGGATGAATTGGAAATGCCGACTGCGAGCCACATCAGTTCTCGACCTCACTAAGGTTCTTGTGGCTGAATGGAAGCAAGTCCCTGCAGCAATGTTGCAACATCTAGTGGAAAGCCCAGAAGAGTGGAGGCTGTAATGGTAGCAAAGGAGGGACCAACTCCATGTTAATGCCCATGATTTTGTAATGAGATGTCCACATACTTTTGGCCATGTAGTGTACTTTGTGTTTGTGCATTCATTCCTGTGTAAACTGTGTGTCTGCGTGTATCTACAGGAGTACAAGCGTAAGCAGATCGAGGAGCAGCGCCAGGCTGAGCGGCTCCAGAGACAGTTGCAGCAGGAGAGGGCCTACCTGGTGTCCTTACAGCAGCAGGAACCACGGCCACAAGACAAGAAACAGCTGTACCACTACAAAGACATAGCCCCTAATAACGACAAACCTGCCTGGGCCAAGGAGGTACTGTCCACACGCACACACATCACACACACACACAGCACTTATAGATGGGTTCAGTTTATTTGGTTAATCACCAACAGTATATTATGTCTCCTACAATTGTCTCCCTCCTCTCAGGATTTAAGTTTTCTGAAGAGTGGGAGCTCTGTAGCATTGCTATGTCTGGACCATAGGATGTATCAAAATGTGTCTCTTTCTCCAACACGTACAGCGTCCCCATCAGCGTCTCCATCATGGACAGCCCATCTGTTTGTGTGTTCTTAATGTTTTTTTCAGGTTCTTCCACGGTAATGTGTGTGTGCTTGATTAGTAAACAGGTGTGTGTAAAGTGACAGTATGTCCACATAGCTATGTGTTTTGATGTGTAAAGTGACAGTGTCAACATAGCTATGTGTTTTGATGTGTAAAGTGACAGTGTCCACATAGCTATGTGTTTTGATGTGTAGTGACAGTGTCCACATAGCTATGTGTTTTGATGTGTAAAGTGACAGTGTCCACATAGCTATGTGTTTTGATGTGTAAAGTGACAGTGTCCACATAGCTATGTGTTTTGATGTGTAAAGTGACAGTGTCCACATAGCTATATGTGTTTTGATGTGTAAAGTGACAGTATGTCCACATAGCTATGTGTTTTGATGTGTAAAGTGACAGTGTCCACATAGCTATGTGTTTTGATGTGTAAAGTGACAGTGTCCACATAGCTATATGTGTTTTGATGTGTAAAGTGACAGTGTCCACATAGCTATATGTGTTTTGATGTGTAAAGTGACAGTGTCCACATAGCTATATGTGTTTGATGTGTTCAGTGTGTGTGATGTTCTGAATGAGGTAATGCGTCAAGCCCAGAGTAGCTTACCTCGTATTCCTCCTATTAAGCACCACTCCTTTAACAAGCCTATCACACCTCCTCCTCCCTGGTTACACCCCCCGCTCCAGTCCCCCCTCCTACCCGGCTCAATCAAGTCCCTCCAGGGAGAGGCTTCTCCAATCTGAAGGCAATAATGTGAACATTCCGTGTATACGTGTGTCCTGCGCCCCTGATCCCGCCCCTGACTCCTCTCATCCAATCATGCGCTGTCCGGAGGCCAGAAGGAGAAGCCCTGAGGGAGAAGTTCAGGAGTTGAGGGGGAGGTGTCCAGGTCGACGGGTCAGTGAGGGAGACAACCACTTCCGGTGTCTCCTCCCTCTCTCTCTCCAGAGGTGGACTAAACTTAACCTGTGGAGCTCTCTTTGTCTCTCTTTTTCTCTCCCATCCCTCCTTTCTTCTGGACGGGATTCTCCTTTCCTTATTAACAATCTTCTCTTCCCTTACACCAGGGGACGGACTCCTGACTCCTGAAGAACCCTGCCTGGAATGTTCTATATTCTAGGGCAGTGGCTAGACTTCTAGAATGGTGGCTATAGGGTTCTAGAATGGTGGCTGGATTGTTCTAGAATGGTGGCTGGATGGTTCTAGGTTACTGGTGGTTTTTTTTTGAATGGTGGCTGGAGAGTTCTAGAACAGCTTTCTTTTCTCTCTTCATTCTAGAATGGTGCCTAGCATCTTTTAGAATGGTTATACATGTACTCTCAAAGACTAACAGATTTGCCATTTCGAGATTATCGTCTGTTTCATTAACCCGCCGACCCCAACCCCACCCCCCCCCATCTCTCTCTTCCTCTAGATGTCAGACTCTGTCAGTCAAATTGTTTTAGTCTGCTTTATACATAGGCTCCATGTTCTTAGGAACACACTCCAGCTCCTGATTTAGCCTAGATCCAGTCACACACACACACACACACACACACACACACACACACACACACACACACACAGAGATATCCGGCTTGCCCCCCAGTGGCCAGTGGGAGCTGATGTAGGTCAGCCGCAGCTACTTATATCTGTCTAAGCCCACATGGGTGTTTCTGCTTCCCTCTGGACACACACACACACACACGCACACAGGTACATGCACAGGCACGAACAGGCATACTGTAGCCAGGTCTATCTCTGTGGTCCCTCCTGAACATGGCTTCTCCTCCATGGTAACGACTCTGAGGGAAACTGGAGGTTTGACACACGTCACACATACATGCATTGATAAATCTGTCACTGACTGCCAATATAAATGAGTCTGCTCTAACTGTGTGTGTGTCAGGTGGAGGAGCGTTCCAAGCTGAACAGACAGAGTTCTCCAGCGCTGCAACATAAAGTGTCCAACCGTATTTCCGACCCATCCCTGCCTCCCCGCTCAGAGTCCTTCAGCAGCGGGGGCATTCAGCAGGCCCGAACACCACCCATCCACCGCTCCGCAGAACCACAGGTGTGTGTGTGTGTAAGACTGGGGAAGTATGTACACGTTTAGACTGGGGAAGTATGTACACGTTTAGACTGGGGAAGTATGTACACGTTTAGACTGGGGAAGTATGTACACGTTTAGACTGGGGAAGTATGTACACGTTTAGACTGGGGAAGTATGTACACGTTTAGACTGGGGAAGTATGTACACGTTTAGACTGGGGAAGTATGTACACGTTTAGACTGGGGAAGTATGTACACGTTTAGACTGGGGAAGTATGTACACGTTTTGACTGGGGAAGTATGTACACGTTTTGACTGGGGAAGTATGTACACGTTTTGACTGGGGAAGTATGTACATGTTTTGACTGGGGAAGTATGTACATGTTTTTCACTCCGAATAACTCCTCCCCATCCCCCTCTCTTCCCTGGTCCTGATGTAAACCTCATCCTCTGGTCTGGTACGGTCCTGCTCCTCTGCCTGGTCCTGATGTTAACCTCATCCTTTGGGATGGTCCTGGTCTGGTCCTGATCTGTTCTGGTCCTGGTCTTGTCAGATGGCCCACCTGGTGCAGGTGAAGTCCCATGGTCTGTCTGGGTCCCAGTCTCTCCATGACCCTGCAGGGGTCACAGGCCTGTCACCCTCCCCATCCCCCTCCCCCGGCCGCCCCCCCATGCCCCGCCAGAACTCTGACCCCACCTCAGACACCCCTGCTCCTATTCCTCTCCCCCGCCTCGCTCCCCCAGTCGACAAAGTGGACCGCAGCTCCTGGCTACGAACGGACCTAGACCTACCTCCCAAGGTCTGCATGACAATGTCTGTGTGTCTGTCTGGAATGCATTGTCTCTGAACGATTTTTTATCTCAAATCTCTATGTACATATTTTGTCAAACTTAGTTTGAGATTGAGAATACAGTATATGATCCCACATTTACACCTGTTCTAACAGGGTTTTAATGTGTGTGTGTGTATGTGTGTGTGTGTATGTGTGTGTGTGTGTATGTGTGTGTGTATGTGTGTGTGTGCATGCAGGTGCCCCAGAGGACCACGTCTATCTCTCCAGCCATGGTCAGAAAGAACTCTCCTGGGAATGGACCTGGGGGCCTTGCTAGAGCTGGAGCACACCTGATACGGGCCAGGTACACACACACACACACACATACACTCCATGTTCCTTTGCGAATCAGGCAGTTGATGTTGTATTTGTGTGTGTTGCCAAAGTAACCCAGACCTGCGGAGGACTGATGTCTCCACGGAAACACCCCTGAAGTTGCCGAGCAGCAGCAGCTCCTCCAGCTCCTCCCAGGGAGGAAGCAACGAGAGAGGTACACATACCACCACACGCAGGGTATTTCTCAATATGCATACTACCGTGCTCCCCACACTCATGCTCAGAGTGCATTCTCCAAGGATGTTCTCTTGAGTGTGTTCTTGTGAGGACGAGAGTGTGGAGAACATATTAAACATTACATTTGAGAAGCACTCCCCCTACTGCATTACCTCACGGTGCACCTCCACATTCACTGAACCTTCTTCCAGCCAGGACAATGACAACATGTTTACTTCAGAATTATCAGCTAGCTATATATGACCTAAAACTATTGTTATGCAAGGTAGATGTACATTTTTCGTGGGTAGCTAGTTACCAATTCTTCGTGGCTGGCTAGCTAGCCAGTTAGCCCTATCGACTTACTATGGACTTACCCATTCACTGAACCTTCTTCCAGCCAGGACAATGGCAATGGAGACGAAACAAGATATACACAAACAAACATTTTACTTCATAACTATCAGCTAGCTATATGTGAATCATAATAATGTAGCAAACCAGATAGTTTAACAAATTACCAAAAACTAATGGGTTTATGTCAATTAGCCCTATTGACTTACTATGGGTTTACGATTTACGCACACTACAGTGGGTTTTGTAGGCAGGTAAACATGCCAAAATGAACATAGCATGTATTTATTAACATAATAGTCATGCAACATGTGAGATGTGAATAGGCAACATTTAATTCTGAGTGTATTTTCTCTCGCTTCAGCTCAAATAATGGCTGCCATTGATTTTCTAAAAATGTTTCATAATTTATTTACGTGGTTATCTTTCTGTGCATACTTTCCATTGAAGCTTGCATCAATACGTGCTTAAAAATATGTACAAACGGAGTACGCATTCGAAAAGTGTCCTCCGTGTTCCGTTTCGCATACTTAGATTTGGACTTTGATACTCCGACCCTCCTGTGCTCCAATTTGGGTGCTCGAAGCACGGTAGTATGCATTTTGAGAAACAACCACAGATTCCCATGTGTGTTATAAAGATTTCAGCTTTTAAAACTATACAGACAGACAAAATATGTGATTTGGTTGACTTTTTACTGAGCAGTGATGTGATTGATTGACAGGGTTGGAGGGGTCTGTGGCGCCGCCCCAGGAGACCAAAGAAGAGAACAGAGATGTGACACTGACACGACCTAGCAGGCCCGCAGTGAGTACATACACACACACAGAAACACACAACTAATTTTCTTCTCTGAACTAACCAATCCATTTCTTCTCTCTTTCATCTTCACTCCTCCTTTTCCCTCCCTTTTTGTTTCTCTCTCTCTTTTCTCTCTGTTTCTCTCTCTCTCTCTCCTCTCTGTATTTCTCTCTCTTTCCTCTCTGTGTTTCTCTCTCTCTTTCCTCTGTGTTTCTCTCCATCGTGTTTAGAGTTATAAGAGAGCTGTAGATGAGGTTAGTGGCATTTCTCCTCACCCTTTCTCCACATCTCTCTCAACCGTTTACTTCCTAGTTCTTTCACTCATTCACCTATTTGGGTATTTACTCACTCTTTCACACTCACTCACCCTCCCACTCTTTTTCTCTCAGTCTCTCTCTGATGAGTACAAAAGGTTTCTCTCCCTGCAGTAGTGATATTTTCATTCTTTCATCTCTCTCTCTCTCTCTTTCTCGCTCCCCTTTTCTCTCTTATTACCCCTCTTTCTTTCTCTCTCTCTCTCTTTCACTCTTTTTCTCTCCACCTCTCGATCATCCAGGAGTTGGTAAGATATTTATTGACTCCCACGTACACACAGCCCCCTCTTCACTTGCACGCCCCTCTCTTCTCTAGCTCACCTGTCCTGCTCTACCTGTGCCGCTTGAAAGAGGCAGACTGGGGAGCCCTAACCTCTAACCCCTGACCTCTAACCCCTTAACTCCTGTTCCCTGAACCCTAACCCCTCTATTAGTGACCTTTCCTGACTGCGTCCTGACTGAAGCCTCGTTGTTCCTCACTCACACTCTGGGGAATTAGTTAACGGCTGAAAAATGTATGTGTAAAATATTGTGCCAATAAAATATTGCCCTTGAATCAAAGCAACTGTTACTGCATCCACCACGTGAGTGCTGACCTTTTTATAATATCCTCTTCTGACCTTTGACCTCCAGGACCTGACTGCTCTGGCCAAGGAGCTGCGGGAGCTGCGCCAGGGGGAGGAGCCTAACCGGCCTCCCGTCAAGTTGACGGACTACTCCTCGTCCAGTGACGAGTCACAGAGTGACGAGGACGGAGAGGACGGAGAGGAGGGAAGTAACGACGGCTCTGTGTCTGTCAGCGACATCCCACGCATCATGTGAGTGTGTGTATTAGAAAGTGAGTGTGTGTGTCTGCATTTTAGCTATGTATTTTAAACTTGTGTGTGTCAGGCCGGCTGCGGGGCAGAGTGACGGTGAGTCGTACGGTGTGGTGGGACGACATGATGATTCCCATGGCAACAGTTCCCAAGACAACTCCTTGATGATGAGAGAGGTCAGTTACCTTCAACCCCTGACCCCAGAGCTCCGCTCTGTCCGCTTTATACACAACTCAACACCCAGCATCCAGGCATGCACTCAGCTAGTGTGTGTGTGTGTGTGTGTGTGTGTGTGTGTGTTTCTGTGTGTTTCTCTGCATTGTCACCAGTCGTCACTCTGCTTGTTCACCCCTCTGGGTTCACCCATCTTCAAAATCAGGGGCAGAATGTTCCCCTTAACCACAGATCCAGATGAACCCCCCCTAAACCCTAAACCTAACCTTAACCATTAGATTCCAACCTTACCTTAACCACAAATCTAGAATCTGCTTACCCTTCCCAAATCCTACCCATCACAAGGAAATACATGAATCTGACCTTAGATCATTGCCTAGAGCCCCTCACTCTCTCTCTGTTCCAGACCTATGGGGACAGGAGGCAGAGCTCTGCTCTCTCCGACAGCAACGGTTTCCCCAGCAACGCCAATCTGCCCGATCTTGTGCAGCAAAGCCCCTCCCCTCTCGTCTCCCCTGGCAAGGGCTCAGGGCGCAGCCACTCTGAAGTAGGTTCACTAGCCCCCTACACCCCAACTGCTTGCATCCTTGCACCCTACACCCTTACATGCTAGACGTCTACACACAACCCCCTACATGCTAGCCCCCTGCAACCTCACTGCACACAGACCCCTACACCCTAGCTCACTGCACACAGACCCCTACACCATAGCTCACTTGTCTCTGTACCCTTGTGCTCTCTCTGTGTCCTAAAACTGAACACCCTCCCCTCTAGTCTGACTTGGAACAAGTCTGATTTGGAACTAGTCTGACTTGGAACTTGTCTGTCTGGCTCTTGAGACAAACCCCCTCTAACCCAGTTTAATCCAGTCCATATCCATTTCTCTCATCCATTCTCTTCCTTTGCTGCTGATGGTCACATGCTCTCCTCTCTTGCATGTTGTGCGTGTGCATGGTAAACCAAGTCTAATGTTGCTCAACACACTTTCCACTCTGGCAACCTGTTAGAGCAGTGATCACCAACCAAGCCAGATTAGGGCTATGGCAGTCATGAAGTTGTCAGCCGGGGATTGTCAAGAATAAAATAACTGCCGGACTCACTGTAACCTTTAATTAACATAAACATATTTAGCATCTCATACTTTTGGAGCATCTACATTTTAGTCTAATAAATGTAATATAGTCTACACCATCACAATATATCCATTATTTATTTTAGACCGGTCTAAAGAAACATGATATGAAGAAAATGTAGTCTATTTCAGAAGAACAGAATAGCATAACTTATGTTAGACCCTGATCTGGCTATGCCATAGGGCTGTGGGTTACAGTAGTTCATTCAGCCGAGAAGAGTTGCTTAGAATTCTATGTTATTATTTCATAGTATGAAGAATACAATTGAACATAGCTGAATAAAATAGAAAGGATATTTTCTCAAAACGATTTCATTCTGTGTTGAGCGGTTAACAAAGAAACAGGCACTCCTATATTCTTAATTTAGAGTTATTTATGCAACTTTAGTTGTGGTACAAACGATGGGCTATATGTTTTTAATACATTCTAAGGCTGCATGATGCGACTCTAATGATGATATGAAAAAAGTTGCATGAAAGACACAAGTTCTGCTTTTTTTTTTTTTTTTTTGAGAACCACTTGATAATGTCTCGAATTTCTCAGTAATGAGGCCGTAATGCCCCCTAAAAAAATCCATGCCTTTAGCGGTCAGCAGCGTCAGAGCTTGGAGAAGCCGAGTTACCGTGACTAAATGGTCATATGGAATTTGACTGCGATCATGACTCGTGACTGCCGGTGTGGCGGTAATATGGTAACATTCCTTTCGCAGTCAAATAGCAAGCTGAGATCTACTGCTCAGATTTGTTTTTAAACGTGACTTTAAAAAATGTACATTTAACCTAACAAAAACTGTTCTGTAGGAATGAAGTTTGTACAGTAGGCCTAATACAGTATCACAGCATATTGGCTATATGCCTGGATTGCAGATATTGTTCTTAGACCATATTATTACAAAACTCAAGTTTTGATAACAAAATAGATCAGTTGGTGTAGCACTTGCAAGGCACAGCTGAGCATAAATGTTTAATCATTTGCTTTTTTATTTTCCTGGACTGATGCCTGAATCTGATGGTACTGCTGCTTTCAAGACAACTGGGAACTCGGAAAATAAACAAGGTCAAATCATGACGTTAGTGATCTTCTGTTCGGGAAGGTAAAGCTCTAGAAAGTTGGATGACCGTTCAAAACTATTTTACCCAGTCAGATCTCGTTTCAGTTTTCTTGAACACACTGAAGGCCGGGGTTGTGGAAGCTGTAGGCACGGTGATTTGAGCTATCCAATTGGCCAGCGCAGTAGTAGCACTTGATTTAGCCACAGATCTCCTGGTTCGCCTGGTAGGCGGAGTTTGTCTTTTCAGACAAATTAAATGGTTCAAAATGGGAACACTTTGCCTACCTGGTGTGCAGGGCTTCTGAATGCAGTTCACCTACAGCCAACAGCGCAACACAAATAAAACAAAAGGAGCACAAGCCTTTATCGTTGGCTTTTCTACAGAAATGCTTGGTGATCGACTAGGATCGCAATCGACTGGTTGGTGACCACTGTGCTAGATTATGCTGAAAACCCTCCCACCTAGCTACGTGTTAGATTATGCTGAAAACCCTCCCACCTAGCTACGTGTTAGCTTATGCTGAAAACCCTCCCACCTAGCTACGTGTTAGCTTATGCTGAAAACCCTCCCACCTAGCTACGTGTTAGATTATGCTAAAAACCCTCCCACCTAGCTACGTGTTAGCTTATGCTGAAAACCCTCCCACCTAGCTACTTGTTAGATTATGCTGAAAACCCTCCCACCTAGCTACGTGTTAGATTATGCTGAAAACCCTCCCACCTAGCTACGTGTTAGATTATGCTGAAAACCCTCCCACCTAGCTACCTGTTAGATTATGCTGAAAACCCTCCCACCTAGCTACGTGTTAGATTATGCTGAAAACCCTCCCACCTAGCTACCTGTTAGATTATGCTGAAAACCCTCCCACCTAGCTACCTGTTAGATTATGCTGAAAACCCTCCCACCTGGCTACCTGTTAGATTATGCTGAGAACCCTCCCACCTGGCTACCTGTTACCTTAAAGGACAGAAATTGGGGCCTGTATTTTTTCCTGGTCAGATCACATGGTCTGGGACACCTCCTGAGGCCCTGATCCCACCCCTCTCTCTGATTGGCAGTACGGCATGGGCAGTGGCAGTGGCTCCAAGTCCACATCCTTCACACCATTCGTTGATCCACGAGTCTACGGCACCTCCCCCACCGATGATGATGATAACTCTGCGTCCGGTGAGTCATCTTTACATTTTAAAGTTTTGTAATTTAGCAGACGCTCTTATCCAGAGCAATTAACAGTTAGTGCATTCATCTTAAAGCTAGAATCCTTAGATGTTACATCCATTTTTGGACTCATAAATTAATGATTCAGTATATACCATAGATAGAACTTGTAAATGCCTCCTTATGTCAACTGTTGTACCCCATCAGAACCCAAAATATACAGTGCATTCGGAAAGTATTCAGACCCATTCACTTTTTCCACATTTTGTTACATTAGCCTTATTCTAAAATGTATTAAATTGTTTATTTTCCTAATCAATCTACACACAATACCCCATAATGACAAAGCAAAGAAATGTTTCTAAATGTATTACAAATAAAAAACTGATATGACATTTACATAAGTATTCAGAACCTTTACTCAGTACTTAGTTGAAGCACCTTTGGCAGTGATTACAGCCTTGTCTTCTTGGGTATGATTCTACAAGCTTGGCACACCTGTATTTGGGGAGTTTCTCCCATTCTTCTCTGCAGATCCTCTCAAGCTCTGTTAGGTTGAATGGGGAGCATCACATCCAGAGATATTCGATCAGGTTCAAGTCCGGACTCAAGAACATTCAGAGACTTCTGCGTTGTCTTGGGTCGTTGTCTTGGTCGTTGTCCTGTGTACTTTGCTCCGTTCATCTTTCCCTCGATCCTGACTAGTCTCCTAGTCCCTGCCGCTGAAAAACATCCCCACAGCATGCTGCTGCCACTACCATGCTTCACAGTAGGGATAGTGCCAGGTTTCCTCCAGACGTGACGCTTGGCATTCAGGCCAAAAGAGTTCAATCTTGGTTTCCTCAGACCAGAGAATCTTGTTTTGCATGTTCTGAAAGTCCTTTAGGTGCCTTTTTGGCAAGCGGGCTGTCGTGTGCCTTTTACTGAGGAGTGGCTTCCGTCTGGTCACTCTACCATAAAAGCCTGATTGGTGGAGTGCTGCAGAGATGGTTGTACTTATGGAAGTTTCTCCCATCTCCACAGAGGAACTCAAGATCTCTGTCAGAGTGACCATCAGACCAAGGCCCTTCTCCCCCGATTGCTCAGTTTGGCTGGGCGGACAGCTCTATGAAGAGTCTTGGTGGTTCCAAACTTCTTCCATTTAAGAATGATGGAAGCCACTGTGTTCTTGGGGACGTTCAATATGCAGACATTTTTTTGTTACCCTTCCCCAGATCTGTGCCTGTCTCGGAGCTCTACGGACAATTCCTTTGACCTCATGGCATGGTTTTTGCTCTGACATGCACTGTCAACTTTGGGACCTTTTATATAGACAGGTGTGTGCCTTTTCAAATCATGTTCAATCAATTGAATTTACCACATATGGACTCCAATCAAGTTGTAGAAACATCAAGGATGATCAATGGAAACAGGATGCACCTGAGCTCAATTTCGAGTCTCACAGCAAAGGGTCTGAATACTTATGTAAATTAGGTATTTCTGGTTTTTTATTTTTAATAAATGATAAATAAAAACATTTCTAAAAACCTTTGTCCTTGTGGGGTATTGTATCATGTACCGTGTATCTGTCTTTTGTGTACTTTCGTTGTGGCATTTTGCACCTGCCCTGTGTTTTGTTGTAGCTGCTTGATAATGAAATTTCCCCCCCGGGGGATCAATAAAGTACCTATCTATCTATCTATCTATCTATCTATCTATCTATCTATCTATCTATCTATCTATCTATCTAGATCGATGAGAATTAGTATTTATTTAATCCATTTTAGAATAAGGCTGAAACATAACAAAATGTGGAAAAAGTGAAGAGGTCTGAATACTTTCCGAATGCACTGTAAGCTTGTTTTACCTCAATGTTAGTAAACAATGTAAATGTAAACATACACTGTATAGCCTCAACATGTGGTTAGAACTGTAATTTTGATATCATGGTCAGTCCTTGCTTCCATTGCTATGTCTATGAATTTGAGAGTGGTTACATTTCTCCAAGCCCATCCCTCAGCTTTTTACCAAAACAGAGGCAGGGTTGCCGCTTTGTTATTGTTTCAATTAAGGGCTCTAGCTTTAAGATGGCTAGATGAGACAACCACATATCACTGTCATAGTAAGTACAATTTTCCTCTATAGAAGTAGCAATGTCTGTTCAATCTTCTTTCATATTTGCTCAAGCTCTTGTTGCCAGTGAATTGCTTAGGAAAGAGTAGGTTGTGTTAATGTTTCTTTGTTTTAAGGTTGTCCTGTGATTGTTGTAAGTTTGAAAGGTTATGTGAACGTTAGTTTATTGTTATCCTGCGGTTGCAGCCCATTTTGCGAACGAGATGCTGCTTCAGGAGCAGGAGCAGGCCAGACTGAACGAGGCCAGAAAGATCAGCGTGGTCAACGTGAACCCGACCAACATACGGCCTCACAGCGACACGCCTGAAATACGCAAATACAAGAAACGCTTCAACTCTGAGATACTGTGTGCTGCTCTCTGGGGTAAGACACTTCAGCTATGCATATACACACGGTGTGCTATTGTGTATTTATTATTTGTATGTTTACCTGTGTGTGTCTAGGTGTGAACCTGCTGGTGGGGACCGAGAACGGTCTGATGTTGCTGGACCGTAGTGGTCAGGGGAAGGTCTATAACCTGATCAACCGCCGACGCTTCCAACAGATGGACGTTCTGGAGGGACTCAATGTCCTAGTCACCATATCAGGTAGGACTGACTGCAACCCAACCGCTACTTAAACACAATCAGACCTTAACAAATGGTTCTGGAGCTCCGTCGGAGCGGAGTGTTATGGTTTGTTTCTGTTTGTTACTTTGTGGTTTTGACTGTCCGGTCTCAAAAGGCAGAATTGTGTTTTCTAATGAGCTCGAGGCATGTAGCAATGCTTTGTTCAGATTGTAAGATTACTTCCAAAGAGATAACAGGCTTAAGACTTTCCCCTCTCTCCTCCCTCCCCTCTCTCTCCTTCTCCCTCTCCCTATCTCTCCTCCTCCCCCTCCCCTCTCTCTCCTCCTCCCCTCCCCTTTCTCTCCTCCTCACCACCTCTTTCTCTCCTGCTCCCCTCCACTTTCGCTCCTCCTCCTCCCCTCCCCTTTCTCTCCTCCTCCCTTCCCCTTTCTCTCCTCCTCCCCTCCCCTTTCTCTCCTCCTCCCTCTCCCTCTCTCTCTCCTCCCCTTCCCTCTCTCTTCTCCTCTCTCTCTTTTCCCCTCCTTCCTCTCTCTTCCTCCCCTCTCTCTTCTCCTCCGTCTCCTCTCCCCTCTCCTCCCTCCCCTATCTCTTCTCCTCCCTCCCCACTCCCCTCTCCTCCCTCCCCTCTCTCTCTCCTCCCTCTCCTCTCTCTTCTCCTCTCTTCTCCTCCCTCTCCTCTCTTCTCCTCCCTCTCCTCTCTCTTCTCCTCTCTTCTCCTCCCTCTCCTCTCCCCTATCCTCCCTCCCCTCTCTCTTCTCCTCCCTTTCCCCTCCCTTCTCTCTCCTCCTCCAGGGAAGAAGAATAAGTTGCGTGTATACTATCTATCCTGGCTGAGGAACAGGATATTACACAACGACCCCGAGGTGGAGAAGAAGCAGGGCTGGGTCACTGTAGGAGAGCTGGAGGGCTGCGTGCACTACAAAGTCGGTACGACTGTGTGTGTGTGTGGTGTGTGTGCGTGGTGTGTGTGCACGCGTGTCCGGGAGGCGGTGCTGGCTGGGTGAAGTTTAAACCTGGGTGGTCTGTGTGTTGCATTAGCCCATTTAGCTAAAGCCAAGGAATTATCACAGGTTACTAACACAAGTCTCAGTGAGTGATTGACTCTGCTGTGTGTGTACCGTTTCCAGTAAAGTATGAGAGGATCAAGTTTCTGGTAATCGCTCTGAAGAACTCAGTGGAGATCTTTGCCTGGGCGCCCAAACCCTACCACAAGTTCATGGCCTTCAAGGTAACACACACACACCAATATGATCTCATTTCCTCCACTACCACCTGGGTGATGCCCAGCAGCCATTTTCAAACAAAACGCTCTCCACACATCAGTTATCACAGTATCGCTCTCTCTATTCCCTGCTGTCTCTTGTTCTGCCTGTCCGTCAGTCGTTCACTGACCTGCAGCACCACCCCCAGCTGGTTGACCTGACTGTGGAGGAGGGTCAGAGGTTGAAGGTTATCTATGGTTCCAGCGTCGGGTTCCATGTCATCGATGTCGACTCTGGCAACCCTTATGACATCTACATCCCCTCCCACGTAAGAGTGTGTGTGTGTGTGTGTGTGTGTGTGCGCGCGTGTGTGCTCAGAGAAGGACACCTGAACCAGGTAACATCTGATTTCTCCACTCTGGTGGTAAGCCGTTGGTTCCCCTTTAAACTACGACCTCTTAAATGGTAACCCTACCTACCGTGTGGCAGTTCTGGTTTCATCGCTCGAATACCATGACATTTACCATTTATGTTGTTCAAACCATGACAATGCTTTTTCATTTATATTGTGTGTTACCATGGTGATTGTGTAGATTATGGAGTGGGAGATTCCATTGTTGCAGCAGTTTCTCCTCGTACAGGGGGGTGGGGAGATGGCCACGATACAGGGGGGTGGGGAGATGGCCACGATACAGGGGGGTGGGGAGATGGCCACGATACAGGGGGGTGGGGAGATGGCCACGATACAGGGGGGTGGGGAGAGAAGAGGTAGAGGAGTTTGGGGGTCCTGCTCTGTACCCGCCAGGCTGACGCCACCCCACCCCTCCACTGTGTGGTATCTATCGTCCCCGGCAGATTCAGGCTCAGGTGACGCCCCATGCCATCGTGGTGCTGCCGCGGACCGACGGGATGGAGATGCTGCTGTGTTACGAGGACGAAGGCGTCTACGTCAACACCTATGGACGCATCACTAAAGACGTGGTGCTGCAGTGGGGTGAGATGCCCACGTCTGTTGGTAGGTCACACACTATATACATATACATGCACACACACACTATATACACACACTCACACACTATATACACTATATACACACACAGACACACAACTCTCACTGCCCCCCTCACACACACTTCTATGCCTCTCACTGGTTCACAAAACTCCTCCTCTCCTCCACCGCTCACACTCACTACTCCCCACTACCCCCCACTACCCCCTCACTACTCCTCACTACTCCCCACTACCCCCTCACTACTCCTCACTACTCCCCACTACCCCCTCACTATTCCTCACTACTCCCCACTACCCCCTCACTACTCCTCACTACTCCCCACTACCCCCTCACTATTCCTCACTACTCCCCACTACCCCCTCACTATTCCCCACTACCCCCTCACTACTCCCCACTACCCCTCACTATTCCTCACTATTCCTCGCTACCCCTCACTACCCCTCACTATTCCTCACTATTCCTCACTACTCCTCACTAACCCCTCACTACCCCTCACTATTCCTCACTATTCCTCGCTACCCCTCACTATTCCTCACTATTCCTCGCTACCCCTCACTATTCCTCACTATTCCTCGCTACCCCTCACTATTCCTCACTATTCCTCGCTACCCTCTCACTATTCCTCGCTACCCCTCACTATTCCTCACTATTCCTCGCTACCCCCTCACTATTCCTCGCTACCCCTCACTATTCCTCACTATTCCTCGCTACCCCCTCACTATTCCTCGCTACCCCTCACTACCCCTCACTATTCCTCACTATTCCTCGCTACCCTCTCACTATTCCTCGCTACCCTCTCACTATTCCTCGCTACCCCTCACTACCCCTCACTATTCCTCACTATTCCTCGCTACCCCCTCACTATTCCTCGCTACCCCTCACTACCCCTCACTATTCCTCACTATTCCTCGCTACCCTCTCACTATTCCTCGCTACCCCCTCACTATTCCTCGCTACCCCCTCACTATTCCTCGCTACCCCCTCACTATTCCTCGCTACCCCTCACTATTCCTCGCTACCCTCTCACTATTCCTCGCTACCCCTCACTATTCCTCGCTACCCTCTCATTATTCCTCGCTACCCCTCACTATTCCTCACTACCCCCACTATTCCTCACTACTGTGGTGTCTCTGACTTATCATTTAAAAGTTAATGTTATATTCTCAAATCAATTCTCTAGGTTTACTAATCATGTAACATTAATTAACTAGGAAGTCTGGGGCACCACTGGAATGTGTCATTTACAGAGTTATTCATTCCCGAAAAGAACTCTTCCGATATTTTATATCTTATAACAGTCGCTTATTAATGAATTCTATCAGACTCATTCTGATTGTCGTAAAATCCTAGTCTGCACGAACCCAGTCTTTACTATGAATTATCCATACACAAATTGGCTCAATTATTTATTTACTAGCTAATTAAACAATTACAGAATATACAATACATAATAACATTATACAGTAAATACCGTCCCTAGTGGACTAAACAAACAATGACAGTTTGGTTATAACACGATAGATTCAGATCGGAAAGGGGAGGGGGGTGGCAAAGGAATTGGTTCTCTATCGGACATGGGAAGCTATGCTCACCTAAATACCAGATACATATGCACTTTAACAACCGCCCATTCAGATAAAGTAATGAACTCGTATTTACAATTGAGCTGGCTTCAATTGCTGAGCTGGTCATGTGAGGCTCTGATTTGCCCAGTCAAGGTCGCCAACTGTCCTTTGTAGGGTCTTCCGGGTCGTCGTGGTGTGAGAGTTTCATCTCACTTTGTAGATGCTTCCGCGTCGGTCAGTGTTCTTACTAGATTTGCGTACCTTTCCAGGTGCAGACTGTTAGGCTGAATCTAGGACTCACTTCTTCTTGAGTGCTCAATAGTTCAGAGTTGTAGTAGAAATTTGCCATTTTAACTAGTCCACCTCGTTCTTTGGAACTGAGTGACTTTCGTCACAGGGGAATTGTATACAACTGTAGCAAAGGGGGTTGGTTCATCATTTCCAACCAATGTCTGTTCACTTGGGCGTGGCCACTGGCTGGGCCAAAGTTACCATAAAACAAACCATTTTAATTTTAGAAGATTAAATCACATTGTTATCGTTTTGAGAGTATTCTCATACTTAGTCAAACATTTTATACAATATTTCAGATGCAAGCCTCATAATTGAGGGACCTATAATGACAGAGTTAGGGTAATGTGGCTGTGCTGTCCTTTGAGGTCACCACGGTGACACAGAATGGACAGGGTCGTAGCTGGCTGACAGTCTCCACATTTTCAAAATTAGAAATATTGTTTAATTCTCCAGTAGTTGGAGGTAGGAGTATTTGGCGGAAGAGTCTCTTTGTCCTACTGTGACACTCTCTCCATACTGCATGGTCAGGGGGAGAAGAGTCTGCAAAGATACTCTTATGACGTTGTTAGAAAGTCATAAAACTTATGCCCTCCTCCTAACAGGAGAGGGGGGGTTCACATTTCTACTAGAGGGCTAGCGTCATGACACTACCCCCACTATTCCATGCTACCCCTCACTATTCCCCACTGCCCATCACTATCCCCCCCCATCCCCCCCCCAAGACACTGCATGTAAAATTATACCTAGGCTTAACCATAAGACCCAATAATAATTTTATCAAAAAAAAAAAAAAAATTCTGTCTATGAAAAATGCAAATCTTATTTTACAAATGTAATCACAATCATTCACTAGTAATTACCAACTTTTTGTAGCAGGCCTTATAGAACATTTACACAGGTCTCATAAACAATCTCTCAAGCACCAACCCATGTGATAGTGAGTAGCCAGCTAATCTTTATATGCTAACAAGGTAGAACAGTTTAACTGTTATAAATACACCCTCCTATCCATCTCCAACTGTTTGAACAACATAGCCTGTTCACTTTAAGATATTGAAATTAAGTAGCCTACCTGTATAAGAAAATGCTTATTTCTCAGAATGAGAATGAGTTGCCAATTCTTTATATACATACGTATTTTTGTGCTCGTTGCACATTTATAAAACACAGACTAGACAGCTAGCACATGACAGTCTGTGGCTAAAATGCTGTACGCAACAAACTGAGCATTAACTTTCCACAATCATGTTCATTGATACTCTCGTTTTAGTAGGCTCTGCTCTGTTCAACATTTTGGGTTGAAACATCAAAATAGTGTTAAAGGTAAATTTCTCATCTATTACAGTAAAATAATGTCTCTAAGCGTTTCAGTGTCCATATGACTGATTCTGTTGGACCAAACCTCAAATGCAAATAGTGAGGAAGGAGTTAACTTTCATCGTTATTCTTGTGAGTGGCAGGGGGAGGGGCTTGGTGTCTGTGCTGTGTGCGAGTAGGAAGGTACACACAGCACTGAAGGAGCACGGTGCACACAGCACAAACTAAGACTAAAAATACACAACGCTCATAAAAACTTTTAAAAAATAAAACCTTGATTCTTGCGACTCCAACCCCTGCTCTCCAACTCCGACCTCTGCTCTCCCACCCCAACCCCTGCTTTCCAACTCCAACTCCTGCTTTCCAACTCCAACCCCTGCTCTCCAACTCCGACCTCTGCTCTCCCACCCCAACCCCTGCTTTCCAACTCCAACTCCTGCTTTCCAACTCCAACTCCTGCTTTCCAACTCCAACCCCTGCTTTCCAACTCCAACCCCTGCTTTCCAACTCCAACCCCTGCTTTCCAACTCCAACCAATGCTCTCCAACACCAACTCCGACCCCTGCTCTCCAACTCCTACCCTTGCTCTCCAACTCCGACCCCTGCTCTCCAACTCCGACCCCTGCTCTCCCACCCCAACTCCGACACCTGCTCTCCCACACCAACTCCGACACCTGCTCTCCCACACCAACTCCGACACCTGCTCTCCCACACCAACTCCGAACCCTGCTCTATCACCCCTGCCCCACTCCCCCGCCCTGCCCCTCCCCTCCCTTGCCCCGCCCCGCCCCCAGCACATGGAGAAATGTTTGTTTGTGTGTCTGTTTGTCTGCTACTTTGTTATTAATGTTATTTTTGTTGCTGTTTGATTGGCAACCAGATGATACTGAAATATTGTCTATCTACCTGTTCATGATCTAGCTACCTGTCTCTAGGTCTAGGATATATCTATCTACCTGTCTCTAGGTCTAGGATATATCTATCTACCTGTCTCTAGGTCTAGGATATATCTATCTACCTGTCTCTAGGTCTAGGATATATCTATCTACCTGTCTCTCTAGGTCTAGGATATATCTATCTACCTGTCTCTAGGTCTAGGATATATCTATCTACCTGTCTCTAGGTCTAGGATATATCTATCTACCTGTCTCTAGGTCTAGGATATATCTATCTACCTGTCTCTCTACACATTGCCTGTGAGCATCAGCGGTGAACCAGTTGCATACACAGCTTGAGCAAGACATTCATCAGTATTTGTCTGACTACGTTCCTCCATTGAGGGAGCGCTGAGGGAACTTTATGCACTTGGCCAGATGATTCTGCATCTTTGTTGCATTCTTCACATATGATATGGCACAGTATTTGCAAATATACACAGCTTTTCCTTCTACATTAGCTGCAGTGAAATGTCTCCACACATCAGATAGTGCCCGTGGCATTTTCCTGTAAAGATTAGGAAAAAAATGAGTAAAAATACAAATACCATTCCATGTACAGATAAATAGTTAAGCAGTTAGATTAAACAACTCCTTGGTGAGATAATTTTTAAAAAGTGAAACATGTATGGAAACAGGTGAATTAACACTCCTCAGTTAGCAGGCTCAAGCAAGCTAAAGTCCACATGGTAGCAAAAACTAACTAGCAGAATTTTTTTACAAGTTAGAAATGATTTAAACAGTCTACTATTTACTAGTTAACACAAAATAAAATATATTCACCCCACCCAGTATTGTAATCAAAACTTACCAGAAAGCATGTAGTCCTTGGCTCAGACAGTGTAGTAGTGTGGGCTCAATAGCATCTCATTGAATTGGGGATAGTTTAAACTAAATATGCCACAAGAATTGGAATTGCCTTATGTGTATCCCACAAAAAAGGTTCACTGTTCTATGATATGGCTTAACTTCCCATGGAAAATTTCCGACCCTTTGCAACCCTAGTGGACACCCCTTCAAATTAGTCGATTTGGCTATTTAGTCGATTTGGCCACACCCGTTGCTGACAGATGTATAAAACGAGCACACAGTCATGCAATCTTCATAGACAAACGTTGGCAGTCGAATGACCTTACTGAAAAGCCCAGTGACTTTCAACGTGGCACTGTCATAGGATGACACCTTTCCAACAAGTCAGTTCGTCAAATGTCTGCCTTGCTAGAGCTGCCCGGTCAACTGTAAGTGCTGTTATTGTGAAGTGGAAACGTCTAGGAGCAACAACGGCTCAGCCATAAAGTAGTAGGCCACACAAGCTGAAGTGCGTAGCTTATAAAAATGGTCTGTCGGTTGCAGCACTCACTGCCGAGTCTAGATTCTAAACTGCCTCAGGAAGCAACGTCAGCACAAGAACTGTTCGTCGAGAGCTTAATGAAATGGATTTCCATAGCCGAGCATCCACACACAAGCCTAAGATCACCATGCGCAATGCCAAGCGTCAGCTGGAGTGATGTAAAGCTCGCCGCCATTGGACTCTGGAGCAGTGGAAACGTGTTCTAAGGAGTGATAAATCACGCTTCACCATCTGGCAGTCCGATGGAAGAATCTGGGTTTGGTGGATGCCTGAAGAATGCTACTTGCCCCAATGCATAGTGCCAACTGTAAAGTTTGGTGGAGGAGGAATAATGGTCTGGGGCTATTTTTCATGATTCGGGCTAGGCAGTGAAGGGAAATCTTAACACTACAGCATACAATGACATTCTAGACGATTCTGTGCTTCCAACTTTGTGGCAATAGTTTGGAAAATACCCTTTCCTTTTTCAGCATGATAATGCCCCCCTGCACAAAGCAAGGTCCATATAGAAATGGTTTGTCAAGATCGATGTGGAAGACCTTGACTGGCCTGCACAGAGCCCTGACGTCAATGCCATCGAACACCTTTGGAATGAATTGGAACGCCGACTGCGAGCCAGGCCTAATCGCCCAACATCAGTGCCCAACCTCACTAATGCTCTTGTGGCTGAATGGAAGCAATGTTCCAACATCTAGTGGAAGGCCTTCCCAGAAGAGTTGAGGTTGTTATAGCAGCAAAGGGGGGACCAACTCTATATTAATGCACATTTTGGAATGAGATGTTCGACGAGCAGGTGTCCACATACTTTTGGTCATGTAGTGTATGTCTACAAGTCTCCTATAGGATATATATATACACCTGTCTCTCTTTAGGATGATGACACTTCCTGTTTGTCTTTATGTACATATGTCAGATACATTCTTTATATACTTCAAATACTTTCAAGTACTTGAGCTGTGCTTGATAAAGTTATCTCTGTGCCATAGAATAGTACCAAAAGGTGTACGGTCCAAGCTAAATCAAGCTTACCTCAAGTATTTGACAGTATTTGACCCAGATCTATTAACGACACCCATCACATCTTTAACTAATTACAAAGCTCAGGGTTAGGTTTAGTTAGTGATGGGGAAACAAGTATCCAATTGCTTTAATCCCAGTAGATCTAAAATGGGTATTGATAGATCCCTATGATGTGTTTAGATCTGCTCTGCCCTTCTATGCTTATCTTCCGTCTCTCCACTCTTAATACCAAGCTTCAGTTTCTTGTCTGTCTGATTGGTTCTGTTCTCATTTGGCTCATTCTGTCTCTGTCTGAAACACTGTGGGTTTGTGACGTTGTGTTTTGAGACTGTACTCAGTCCTAGGAGCTTCTACCCCTGAGTTTATAGCTCCTTCCTTTAAAGGCCTCTTAAACCCAGCCCAAACACACACAAACACTATATAAACACATACAGCCCCAAGCCACCATGACCAATAGAAACCAGTACACACACACAGAGACAAACCACACCGACAAACACACTCACACTCCAGTCCGTTGGCCAGCCCACTTCCTGAGTACACAGGAGCTGGATGACAGAACCAAGAGGTAAAATCACCCATCTATCCTTATTCTGCTACTGCTGTAACCATCGTCATAGTCATCAGTCACCTGCACAATCCCTGCTACATTATAACCACCCAGGGCAGGGTTACCATCCTGTCAAACCACCATACAAGCGTCATCACAGTGAGTAGACCCTCAGATGGCCGTTTCTCTTAGTAGCGCTCCACGGTTGATATCCCCCCCATACCTCTGGGAATCTCTCCTATTAGTGTAACTCCCTGGGTCCGTCTGAAACTGCCCCTTCCCCATCCCCCCTCAGGGTGGATAGCTCAGGTGTTTGAGTTTTTATCCGCCGTTCAGATTTAGAAACAGAAACTGCTGCAATGATTTCCTCCCGGAGGTGTGGCCAAGGGGTGTGATCTGTGATTGGATGACTGGTTTGAGTGAGTGCTCTCCTGTCCAATCCCCCGTCTCTGTGTCCCTGTCCCTGTCCCTCCCCCAGCCTACATCCACTCCAACCAGATCATGGGCTGGGGAGAGAAGGCCATTGAGATCCGCTCCGTGGAGACGGGACACCTCGATGGAGTTTTCATGCACAAGCGAGCTCAGCGACTGAAGTTCCTGTCGGAGAGGAACGACAAGGTGTGTGTAAGCACAAACACGTGTATATAAGCTAAGAGCACACACACACACAAGCTGCAAGAAAGCCTAAAAGTATAAGCCAACACATGCTAACCCTCCTCATGATGCTTTGTGCTGTGTGCAGGTGTTTTTCGCCTCTGTGCGTTCCGGCGGCAGCAGCCAAGTCTTCTTCATGACCCTGAACCGGAGCTCTATGATGAACTGGTAACCCTGGCAACCCCTCCTCCTTACATCTTCCCTCCGTACTGTACATACCTAACCAGAGGTCAGGATGGAGGGATGGAGAGAGAACTGAGACAGACGAGTGAACACAGAGCAGGCTGCGGCTCAGCTGAGACAGCAGGAGGAGAGAAACCGTCTCCCATCCAGCCAGGCAGATGTCTGAAGTACCAAACTACCTCCACAAGAGGAACCAGAGGAACAGCAGCAACTCTCCAGATCACGCTCTTTTCTCTGTTGTGTTAGTTTCTCTCAGGCTCCGTCCGAGATGGCCCCCTATTTCTTATATAGTGCAATACATTTTTTTCAGAGTAGCCATTTTGGATGTAGCCTCAAGTGTTTATCCCAGGTGTTTTTGGGAGGTGGTGACAGGATGTGCTAGTGTAGTCTCCCTAATGGGGTCAGGGACCAAGGGTATTGTCATGACCTCTGACGTGTGTGTGTGTATATATGGTGGGGGTGAGTGTAGATTCCTGACTGCTGGAGCAAAGATATCAATATTGTCACCAATGGTCACCAAAATAATCTTGGCATAGATGCCATTCTTGTTCTAGTTCACTTGTTCACTTTCTCTGCGAATGTTCTATTTGACAGTCAACCTATTTGCCCTATTTCTATCGTTACACATCTGTAAATGCCACATTCTATGATCTGAAACAGACCTGCTTTCCTATCGGACACTAAGACAGAACAACAGGAAGACAAAGAGGATGGATGAGAGAACGAGAGCAGAGAGCAGTCTGAGGTTGTTTCCTTTACCATCCTCCTGAATTTCAGTCTGTTTTGGTGGGAGTTTTGGCCTTCCATGCTGACATCACCATTTTTGTCAAATTAGTTAGACTGATAAGAAAGAGTTCCAATCCTCTCTGCCACTGGCAGCTAATTTTGTTTTCCCCGCCTCTACTCAAACCACTCCCAGACAGTATTAGCAAAATTATTCCTTTAGAAATGTCTCTTTGCTAAGAAGCTATTTGTTTATTTTTCACCATTTTAATTGAAAACATGGTAAGGTACATAATTGTTACCCAGAAAGGATTTAATATGGAGATAAAAATGGCTGCATTGGACAGACGTATGGGTTGGTTAATGTAGGACTTCGTCCTACACTCCACCTCTTCTCTCCATCTCTTCTGTACATACTTCTGTACGTACTTCTGTACATGTGCATAGTGACACACTTATACTTGTCATCATCAATTCTGACTTCTAAACTAAGGCAATACACAGGTCTAACTAGAGAGATGCGTGGTTAATTTTCCAAAAAAGAGACCCACCGTGTTAGCGTCAGTCAGGACCTTAGACTTGGGTGGTTTAAATGTACTCAACTAGCTTTAGACAGCCAGGTAGAATGACCACACTGTGAATCTCCACCAATAGGTTGAATCACATATAGTCTTCTAGGATACTGTGTCTGACTCTGTAACATAACACCTCCCAAGGTAGTTGGTGAAGGTGGAGGAGGGTGTCTGTGTTTACTGAACCAATGATGATAGACTACTGATGTGGGGTTTTATGTAATACAGGGTTATAATTGCTTACCTCTTCAGTCTTCATATCTGAAATGACTGGATAAATATAAGTGTGACCGACTGGTGTATGAACCTGGGTGGGCAGCCATCTTGCTTTCTCCCATCTAGTCCTGTCAGATCTGTGAACACTGCAGGGGTATAGGTTAGAGAGGAAGGGGTTGATTCCAAGAAACAGTAGGGGAAATATGATTAAGCATTTCATTATGATATCTGACTGATCATTTAGAAAAAGACAGCCATCTTGTTCATACTATAAGGCTTTTCTACAGAAGAGAGAAAATGGTTCAATGGATTTCTAAAATATGTTTCTAACGTGGTATAATTTGTATTTACACTTTTTGTAAGTATCAGAGTGTGTGCGTGCATATGAGACTTGTCTTCTCTGCTGATAGTACAGGATTAAACTCTGCCACTGTTAAGACCATCTGTGCGTTGTGAGACTGAGTGTGTGTTTGTTTTCAACTAGTCAATCACTGGGATCAATAACCCGCCCACAGATTGGTACTCCACTGTGTGATGTTGAAAAGTAACTGTCCTTCCTTGTACAGACGTGATTACAGAGACGTCCTCTACCGCTTTACTTCTCAATGTCTGGATGTCTTCTTCTGAAATCTAAAATGAACAGCAGCACTATCATACACTGTTGGCCACGTAATTCCATCCCCGGCAACTTTGTCCCCCCCTAAGTTGAGCTCCTTAACACAAGTGACACGAGACATCACATGAAGTCCTGCTCTGCAGAGGGTCCATAGGATTTCATCTTTTGAGTGCTAAACTCAGTTGTGATTTTCATGTTCTTTTTGTGATTAAAACCAATGACAATACTGCTGTACGTAGCTCTGAAGCCACAGAGGGCTCTGACTGCATGGGTTTAGCTGTGTCATGGCAGATTACCCATGGTGCTTCACCTCCATGATCTGTGTCTTGTGTGACAGTGCTTTACTACAGGTAATCTCAGCTGTTAAGGCTGTCACAAAAGACTATAGTTAAAATGGTCCATATTTTACATTATTCTATCAGAGGTGGTGGTACTAAAACTGTAGCAAATCAGAAGAGCCTGATCTCTGTACCAGTACCGGTCAGCACCAGCCCACTTCAACCACTGATCTGAGAGCAGTTCTCCAGTGTTCTGTTCTGGTTGTCTGCATGTAGAGGTGTGGGGACAGAGGATCAGGACTGACTGCAGTAAGCCTACTTACAGCT
This sequence comes from Thymallus thymallus, assembly GCA_023634145.1. Lineage (NCBI taxonomy): Eukaryota > Metazoa > Chordata > Actinopteri > Salmoniformes > Salmonidae > Thymallus > Thymallus thymallus. Next base: position 6,821,062 of record CM042417.1, on the reverse strand, counting down.
TCTTTAGACTTTTCGAGCCTCCAAGCTCACGTCACAAATATTTGTTTTCAATTAGTGAGGAGAATTTTATTAAACATTGATAAGGGAACAATGCTGGGATGGATCCTAGCTTGCTTACAGTTTAGCAATAAAGAGAACTGGTAACTTAGTGTTCTACTTTACTGTGTAAACACGACACAGAGGCACGGAGAGAGGTAGGGTGTATGTGATTACTGATTGTGATTCTGGATACTTTTTGTTTGACTTTTCCATGTAACCTACTCACACACTTCATGTTTCCAAATGACAAGATGCATTAAAGATGTGCTCCAATTATTGGGTTGTTATGAGCCTATATTCCCTCATCCAGTGTGCTAGCTGCTGCAAACATAGCCCAATATTGGACTAAAGGAGCCTAACGTCCTAACGCTACTCCTTACAATCCAAGGACCTTACATGTTTTGTTTAGAGGTGAATTGGCTCTGGCAGCCAAAACAGCCAAATACTCCATCTAAATGTGAATCACTTCTCAATTGCGGTAAAGTTCTGTACTCTAGCACTGAGTTTGAAAGGATACAATGACAATGAGGTTGAAGTGCAGACTGTCAGCTTTAATTTGAGGGTATTTTTATAAATATCGGATGAACTGTTTAGAAATTATAGAAACATTGGACCGTTTAACATAATGTAGAATAAAGTAATCATTGTTAATATTTGGTCGCATATCCTTTGCATGCAATGACTGCTTGAAGTCTGCGATGCAGCGACATCACCAGATGCTGAGTATCTTCCCTGGTGATGCTCTGCCAATGAGTTTGGAGGCATTTGGTTTTATTTGAGCATATAAAATATTTCTGTAGACTTCAGAATTCATTGTTCTACTTCTGTCTGCAGTCACATCATCGATGAAGACAAGTGAGCCTGTTCCACTGGCAGCCATACAGGCCCAAGCCATAACACCCCCCCGCCCCGGATGAGGTGGTATGCTTTGGATCATGGGCATTTCTTTTTTTTCTCCACACTTTCCTCTTTCCATCACTCTGGTACATGTTAATATTTGTCTCATCTGTCCACAATGCTTTTTTCCAGAACTCTTGGGGCTCTTTTAGGTGCTTTTTAGCCAACTGTAATCTCGCCTTTCTGTTCTTCAGGCTTATCAGAGGTTTGCATCTTGTAGTGAACCCTCTGTAGTCCTGCTGGTGTAGTCTTCTACGTACGGTAGACTTTGACACATCTATACCTGCATCCAGGAGAGTGTTTTTGATCTGTCGGGCTGTTGTCAGGGGGGTTTTCTTCACCATAAAGAGTAGTCTCTGGTCATCCACTACAGTGGTCTTCCTCTGTCTACCGGGTCTTTGGACATAATTGAGTTCACTGGTTGTTTTTTTCTTGTTAATGATGAACCAAACTGTTGACTTGGGTATGCCCAGGATTTTTGCAATGTTCCTGACTGATTGATTTTCATTTCTGAGCCTTATAACGGCCAGCTTAATTTGCATCGACACTGCTGTCTTCCTCATGTTGTCACACTCCAACAACAACCTCCAAAGGCAATAGCAAGGTCTAGAATCAATACTGTTCATCAACAGCTCTCCTGCATTCACTAACGACACAAATGAATACACCTGCCTAACGACGCATATCTGTGAAGCCAATTGATCAAATACTTGTAGTACCTTAAAATGGGGGGGACCATGTACAAAAGGCGTAACTGTGTTAATTAGATATCTGGGTCTCCGAACACCTGTGTGTGAAAGGAAGGACACCACTGAAAAATACTGTTAAAACAGTGTACAGTAAGTGTATATTTTGCATTTGTGAAATTATTTTGATGTCATATGAAAGTAGAGGACTTTATGTTATTAGAATTGTACCGCAATTGAGAATCAATTCACGTTTAGATGGAGTATTTGGCTATCAGAGCCAATTAGTCTCTGAACAGAACATGTAAGGTCCTTGGACTATAAGGATTAACGTTAGGCTCCTTTAGTCCATTATTGGGCTAGGGATTACTAGAGGCAAATCTTTGGACTACCACATTAATAGAAGCCATATAAATGTCCCTCCCTATTGGGATGCGTTTCCACTTGATAGCACAGTCAAAGTCAAAACTGACAATCGTAAATATTCATGAAAACAAACATTTGCTTTTCGGTCTTGGGGTTAGGCATAACTTTAGCACTGTGGTTATTTTACTTTAGCCTTATTTTACCAGGTAAATTGACTGAGAACACTTTCTCATTTACAGAAACAAACTAGAAGCGGCAGGTTACCTAGCGGTTAGAGCTTTGGGCCCAGTGCCAAAGAAGGCACACCACTTCAGATATAACTCTGAAACATGCCACCTGCAGAAGTTCTCGGATTACTCCGCAATTGTAGGGTGCATCAGGGGTGGGCAGGAGGAGGAGTACAGGAGCACAATCAATGACTTTGTGTTGTGGTGTGAGCAGAACCACCTTCAGCTCAACATCAGCAAAACAAAGGAGATGGTGGTGGACTTCAGGAGAACAAAGGTCCAACTGACTGCAGTCCCTATACAGGGGATGGATGTGGAAATGGTTGAGTCATACAAGTTCCTGGGAGTCCATATGGACAACAGGCTGGAATGGGCTGGTAACACCGAGGCTCTGTACAAAAAGGGCCAGAGCCGACTCTACTTTCTGAGGAGGCTCAGGTCCTTCAACGTGTGCAGTAAACTACTGCATACCTTCTACAAGTCTGTGGTGGCCAGTGCCATATTTTTTGCAGTGGTGTGCTGGGGCGCCAACATAAAAGCTGGTGATGCTTCTCGGGTAAATAAGCTGATCAGGAAGGCTAGTTCTGTTCTGGGGATTAGCCTTGACACCCTAGAGGAGGTGGCGGAGAGACGGATCCTGGCCAAACTGCTGGCCATCATGGACAACGTCACCCACCCTCTGCATGCCATGGTTATGACGCAGAGGAGCACCTTCAGTCACAGACTGATCCCACCACGGTGTGCCAGAGAGCGCTACAGGAGATCCTTCCTGTCGGCGGCTATTAGACTATTTAATGCCTCACCGGGGTGCTGTGCCGTCGGCAACATAAACCTGGAACTGTTGGGGTGTTAGGCCCTAGTTTAACAATTATGCATCCATCCGTGAGTAACTCTGGTCTGTAATCACTTTTTCACTCAGGACTTATTTATTCATTCAGGCCTGTATATACATATTCATGCACAGTTGTTATATCATATCACATGCAATATTGTAAGTAATTCTTGGACTGAACTTACGTAGTCATTCACTCAGGAATGCATATTAGTATCCCGTCAGTTGTATATTTTTTCATTGCTTTTAGTATATCGAATGTGCAATACATGCATTTATCTGTAATTAAACCCTGCACAGTAAGGACTGTATTTTAAGGGAATTACTATTATTACCCTAAATTATATCATACACACATTTAGCTATTTAAGTATCTCTTCCTGTCATTTACCTGTACAGTTAATGTAACCATGCAAATATTCACCTACCTGTAAATGTAACTGTACATTTACCTGAACAGTTAATTTAACCATGCAAAATATTAACTTACCTGTTCATTTAACCAGACTGTATATTAAGTAAACTATTATAGCCCTCACTTGTATCATACGCACTTTAGCTATTTCTCTGCCATCGACCTGTATAGTATAGTTAACCATGCAAATACTCCTTATTTATCTATATCAACGTGCAATATTTGGATCATTTATTTTTTCACTCTGTAACAATGTATAGTGTACATATTCTTTTTATAGCTTTTTTGCACTCCAGACTTTTTTATTTTTATACTTTTTCAAACTGCCGCTCTATGTATCATGTATTGCGTGTCTGTCTTTTGTGTATTTTCGTTCTGGCAATTTGCACCTGCCCTGTGTTTTTTCGTAGCTTCTTGACGAAGAAATAATCTATCTATCTATCTATCTATCTATCTATCTATCTATCTATCTATCTATCTATCTATCTATCTATCTATCTATCTATCTATCTATCTATCTATCTGTCTGTCTGTCTGTCTGTCTGTCTGTCTGTCTGTCTGTCTGTCTGTCTGTCTGTCTGTCTGTCTGTCTGTCTGTCTGTCTGTCTGTCTGTCTGTCTGTCTGTCTGTCTGTCTGTCTGTCTGTCTGTCTGTCTGTCTGTCTGTCTGTCTGTCTGTCTGTCTGTCTGTCTGTCTGTCTGTCTGTCTGTCTGTCTGTCTGTCTGTCTGTCTGTCTGTCTGTCTGTCTGTCTGTCTGTCTGTCTGTCTGTCTGTCTGTCTGTCTGTCTGTCTGTCTGTCTGTCTGTCTGTCTGTCTGTCTGTCTGTCTGTCTGTCTGTCTGTCTGTCTGTCTGTCTGTCTGTCTGTCTGTCTGTCTGTCTGTCTGTCTGTCTGTCTGTCTGTCTGTCTGTCTGTCTGTCTGTCTGTCTGTCTGTCTGTCTGTCTGTCTGTCTGTCTGTCTGTCTGTCTGTCTGTCTGTCTGTCTGTCTGTCTGTCTGTCTGTCTGTCTGTCTGTCTGTCTGTCTGTCTGTCTGTCTGGTTTGGTCGCTGGTTTGAATACCCGAGCCGACTAGGTGAAAATAAAAACCTGTCGATATGACCTTGAGCAAGGCACTTCACCCTAATTTGCTCCAGGGGTTGACATTGTAGGTAGGCCATCATTGTAAATAAGAATTTGTTCTTAACTGACTTGCCTAGTTAAAGAAACTAGGGGATAATTACAAGGAGAGGAGGGGGGGTGAATTAGCCAATTGGAAGGTAGGGGTTAGGTTTAAAATCTGATTTAAGATAAATTGTAGAAATGGGCGGGGTTTATGAATTCGTGGCTGTGGTAACTAGTGACGACCCTACGGATGCCGCAGTAAAATTGGTCGCGCTTGCGCAGTACCGTTCCTCTTTTTCCTGGAAGGTAAGCAATGCATGGCGCGTGCTTCTGTTCACGGGGGAAAACGTACAACTTTTAGTAGTTTAATGTCAGTTTATTTTTGACTGGTCAGATTCATTTTAGGTTATGGTAGCCGAAAGGGAAGTGAAAAGGTCGAAATGAAGTTTGTTTGCTGAGTGTAGGTGCTCTCAACGTTAGGGTGTGGGTCCCATGTTTCAAATGAAAAAGAGACATGAGGCCTTCCTCGCGCTTGTTGGAAGTTGTTAATCATGTCTTGCTAGACATACTAGCCTAGCCAGCTAGCCTAATGTTGACAACTCCGTTTGGAAAGGTAACCATGTTGTAATTTAATGATACATAGACGAGACTATTTGTTGACCTAAACATACATAATTCTGACTGAAATTGTAACTTTCTGAAAATGACCATTTTGTTTAGACAAAGTATTGTTTCGGTAATCGCTAGCTAACGTAGCTTATTGGCTAGGTAACACAGTTCGTTATCACCAACACTTGCTAGGTATGTCGTAACTACTTAGATACATTGAATGAAAGTTCACTTTGTACAAACATGGGAACGTTGTCTACATTGGCATAGATTAAATGCTAAAACTTTTAACGTACATTGTCATTCTAGCTAGACTTGTAACAGCAAGTTCACTTTCAACCTGGCTAGTTGGCTAACACGTTAACGCTTCTATTTATAAACCAACGAGTTGCTTTTTAGTGTAACATTAAACTATTTGTTATGCATGTCTTTATAATCGGCGGTAAGTGTGTTTCAAACGTCTTCATCCATAGGCATCGTTAAGGTTAGCTAGTTACCTAGCGTGTTGTAGCTGGGCCTGGCTGAATATCTTATTGTTAGCCTCTTTTTACTAACCTAGCCAAACTTATTGTCTAAATGGTATCGCTAGTACGTTATATCATTAGTTTTCGGCCATTAGCGCAGAGGAAGTTGTCTAGCCAACATCGGTTAAAATGTTGTCCGTTCGGTTACGAGCGTCCCGGGCCAGGCCTGCCCGTTATTTACCGGGGCACAATGACGCTGCAGGTTTATTGCGCGGCGCAGGCTAAACTGGGACACGTGGACAGGGCGTGGGGATGGTTAACCAGACGAGGTCTGATTTGTGAAGTAAATCTGTTAGCAGTAGCCGTTAACGTTGTCCGCAAGCTTTCCACGCGTGCTGGGACGTCCATTCCCACCTTTTCATCCTTCACATTGCGTGTGTCGAACTCATTCCACGGAGGGTGGAGTGTTGGAGGGTTTTTGCTCCTCCCTTGTACTTTATTGATTAATTAAGGAACTCCTCTCACCTGGTTGTCTAGGTCTTAATTGAAAAGAAAAACCATCAGACACTAGGCTCTCCGTGGAATGAGTTTGACACCCCAGCTCCACGTGATGTTGGCTATGACATAGTCTCCACCAGCCATGGGCAGATGGTTTTGTAAAGTTTAATCATAAAGTCTATGGTACTTAGGAGGATGCGATTTGAAATGGTTACATTCACTCAGATTAATATAATGGTTCAGTTTAAACTTTAACATGATTTGCAAGAACTAATAATCCTGTTAACATGGACATGTCTGAAATCAATCAACTCTGATAATTGCAGAAAATCTGCAATGAAAATAAACTTTCTACCACAGTGTTATTTATGGGAAGCCTATTTTAGTTTGGACATATACAGTTTGTATGTGAGCTGTTTCTAAAATGCATGCTTCCAGCATGACACCTCGAGCAGACCGAAAGTGTCATTGCATCAATGCTGTGTAATATATTGTTAAACTTTTCTCATTATGTAACCCAAGTTCAACATTCACCATTTGCTACCATTTCTGTTTAGTCCATGCATGCTATTTGATTGCATAGGTTTTGGATAAATCCAATGTATGCATTAGACACAGAACATTGCCTCAGCAACACGATGCTCCAAGGTAAACGCAGCGTTCCTTTGGAAATAGATATACTGAACAAAAATATATTAACGCAGCATGTAAAGAGTCGGTCCCATGTTTGAAAGATCCCAGAAATTTTCCAGACGCACAAAAAGCTTTTCTCCCAAATTTGTTTACATCCCTGTTAGTTAGCATTTCTCTTTGCCAAGATAATCCATCACATGGCATGTGGCATATTAACAGCATGATCATTACATAGGTACACTGTGCTGGGAACAATAAAAGGCCATGTGCAGGTTTGTCACAAATCAATGCCACAGATGTCTCAAGTTCAGGGAGCGTGCAGTTGGTATGCTGACTGCAGGAATGTCCACAAAAGCTGTTGCCAGATAGTGTTCATTTCTCTACCATAAGCTGCATCTAACATCCTTTTAAAGAATTTGTCAGTACATCCAACCAGCCTCACAACTGCAGACCACATGTATGGTGTTGTGTGGGGGAGTGTTTTGCTGATGTCAGCATTGTGAAGAGTGCCCCATGGTAGGGTTATGGTATGGGCAGGCATAAGCTACGGACAACAAACATGATTGCATTTTATCGATGTCAATTTGAATGAGCAGAAATACAGTGATGAGAGGACTTTTTTTTTTTTTAAGCTATCTGACCAACAGATGCATGTCCGTATTCCCAGTCATGTGAAATCCATAGATTAAATCCTAATGCATTTATTTCAATTGAGTGATTTCCTCATGAAATGTAACTCAGAAAAATCTTTAAAATTGTTGCGTTTCTTTTTGTTCAGTGTACTTCTGGTGTACCAAAATGTAATGACGCTGTCAGTCTGATTGGTGCTGGCACATGCACAGATCAAATACACTGCTGTTTACAATTCAGGAGATTGCTCAGAAAGCCAGGTGTTTTAATCAGCGTATGCTTACTTTTGATTCTGACCTTGGGCTAATTAAGATGAGCAGAGTAAGGTGTTTAAATGACTAATGCCATACCTGGCCTACTGCCATAATCAGGTTAATATCGAATTGTTAGTGTGCATGTAACCACTCATTTGCTGTTCTTGATCTGAGCTATGCGCTAAGGTATTTTAAGTGTTGTGATGTCTTTCAGAATGTCAAGTGGACTGAGTTTTGGCACTGTATAGTCAAAAGTTAAATTTCTCCAGTACAGACCAGTAGCTGTAGTGCCAGTGCAGTAGCTCAATCAAGGGATGTTTTTCCTGATTTCAATCAGTGTTTCTGGACTTTTCTGATCAGTATTGAATTCAACTGGCACTGCTGTAGCTGTAATTGCCTGTTCTAACCTATACATCTTCCCCTCTACCTCTGCAGTGCCCCTAATCCATCGCACCATGGCAGACACTGATCTCGACTTCACCACTGCAGAGTCTGGCGCTTCCGCCACCATTCCTATGCAGTGCTCTGCCCTGCGAAAGAATGGCTACGTGGTGCTGAAAGGACGCCCTTGCAAGATCGTGGAGATGTCCACCTCCAAGACAGGAAAGCACGGACACGCGAAGGTAGGGGATTGACTGGACATGCATAAAAATACTACACTGTAGGGATGACCCTGCTATAAGGTGGAAATGTCCAGCACTATTAGGGAATTCGGGTGTACATGCATTGTCCACGTCTGTAGTAATTGACCAAGAAATGCTTTGTCTGAATTCTCCCATCATGACTCCTCAAATGAGGTTTTACTTAAGTTATGACACTGCTATTAGTGGTGTAGTAACTATCCTTCCTCTCTTCAGGTTAACATGGTGGGCATTGACATCTTCACCAACAAGAAGTATGAGGACATGTGCCCCTCCACCCACAACATGGACGTGCCCCACATCAAGAGGAATGAGTTCCAGGTCAGTCTGAGCTCCCTTCCTGCCCAGTGAAGATGTTCCTATGCCCCAAGGATTCTCTTATTCAACATGTTCCCACGGAATTAAAGTACCTGTTAACCTCTTGTGTACTAATTCAATAATGAGTTGACTAATTCTATCAGAACACTACTTTCCAAGAGACTAGCCAATCCACTTAACACTGCAGTCACTGTCTGGGGTCAGTCCAACCACAGTCTGGGATAATGAGGCTAGAAACTCCCAGAAGACTGCCTGTGTATTTCTGTATTTTTTATTTTACCTTTATTTAACTAGGCAAGTCAGTTACAAACAAATTCTTATTTACAATGACGCCAAACCCGGACGACACTGGGTCAATTGTGCGCCTCCCTATGGGACTCCCAATCACGGCCGGATGTGATACAGCCTATTTGGGCAGGTCGCATGGTTTTCAGTTAGTGTGTATGGGGACTAGTGAGAACTGCTGTCATCCTTGTCCAGAGATGTATTCATGGAGCTGTACTGCTCTGATAAAGTAGCTGCTGAGGCATTGGGAAATTACTGTCCACAATCCTTTGTTTACTGGTTGGTTAGATTACCTGGGGTATACCTATGCTAACTGGATAACAGTTGTTCAAGTTCTTGCTAGCTAACCAAATGACACCTGCATCTCTAGCTGTGTATATCCACCAAAAAACAATACGAGGGGAAAGTCGGCCACTCCAATGACAGGACATCCTCCTAGCAGCTAGCTAATGTTAGGCTCCGTGTTTTTAGCTCGCTACATAAATAGATTCTCTAGCCTATTAGCCACGTTATGACTGACTTGTGATACTTTTCTAAGTGTTTTATTTTATTTAACTAGGCAAGTTGGTTAAGAACAAATTCTTATTTACAATGACGTCCTGACCCGGACGACGCTTGGTCAATTGTGCGCCACTTGTGACTCCCGATCACGGCCGGTTGTGATACAGCCCGGGATCAAACCAGGGTCTGCAGTGACTGGTTGCACTGAGATGCAGTGCCTTAGACCGCTGCGCCACCTGGGAGCAATAGCTAGTTTTATTGTATTGACATTCCTAGCCTTACTTATAATCCGTTTTTGTCCAAAATACAAAGTATTGGAAACTGACTGTGCATCCTGAATGGAGGCAGCAAACAATGTATCAGGCCAGCTGTGATTTACAACCTGATAGCAATATTTTTTAGGAGGACTACCAAGAAATGTATTGGTGAATTATATTAATCATGTATTGAACTGCATTAATCTATTCGGCCAACATGGAATGTTGAGTCAAATAGAACCTATTTTTAAAACCTCTTTAAAAAGTTGGTTTTGTAGCATAAACTGGGAATGTAATATTTAACTTATTATTGTCTTTCATAAGTATTTAAAACTCTGTCAGTTCCACTTCAAATGTAACTAAATTGTATATTTGCTCACACTGTTTGGCATTGGAGCGTTAAAGCACTGTTTCTAATGCAAGACGATCACCCAGCACTGCGCCCAATACCCGTGGCGTGAGTGTGAATGGTTCTTGCTACAGGGATCTCCTTGGAGATAGCCGTTACACCACAGTGACCAGATCACACCTGATGTGATGGCTAACAAATCAAATGAACACACACACTTTCTAACATGATCATCTCGCACCTCACTTGGTGTTTTTTAAAGTTTTTTTTGCATATTGCTTTCTGGTCTGCACAGGGTGACTAAAATGAAGACTACCTGGAATGTGTCTGACTGTAGATGTAACATGCATTTGTTTCCAGCTGTTGAACATCACTGATGGGTTCATGTCCCTCATGGGTGACAATGGAGATGTGAGGGAGGACCTGCGCGTGCCTGATTCAGACCTGGGCAAGGAGATAGAGCAGAAGTTTGCTGCCTCTGAGGATATCCTGGTGAGTCTAGGATTGGCTGTGTGCACGTGTTGGGTGGTGTGTGTGAAGCTTGACGAGTTTGTTTTGGTGAGTAGTGGTCTTAACCAATCATATCTCTGTCTGCAGGTCTCTGTGCTGTCCGCTATGGGGGAGGAGTGTGCTGTGGCCATTAAGCAGATGACCGGTGGCAAATAGAAAGACAGGACTGGCCTGCCCAGGCAACAAACTCCACCCACAACCAGTGTCTAGCATTCTTATTGGTTCTTCTGTCACCAAAGCGACGGCCTTCACAGACAACCTCAATCATTCTGTTGTGATTACTCCTTTGTTTTTCCCCTCTCGTTTTTTGGTTTCTCTCTCTCCGACGCTGTCTGTCTGTCCCACCGTTACCGCGGCACGCTCGCTGTGTTGGGTGGCATTCTGCCGGATCACTGAGGTTTTGTTTAGTTATACATAATCTACTATATAAAGAAAAGTACTTATTGGTGAAATATAGATTTTCTTTTTTTGACTTCCTCATTCCTGTTTATTTTTGCCTTGGAGATGTTTTGGTCTTGCCACATACATTCCTGAATGTTTAAATAATGATGGGATCCAGCTTTTTGTATGATAATTTTTTTATATTCCTTAGATTTGAGCTCGTCTGACACCTTTTTAAAGGGAGGGGGAGCTGTTTGAATGGTAGGAGGAGAGGGCTTGTGGACCCTTTTACTGACATTGAACTCCATTAGGGTTGTCCCTCTCTGGCCGCCATACTGCTGCTTCCCAGCATGGCCTCTCTGCTCTGGCTGATCAGACAACTCAAGATGCTTTTCTCCCAAACTGTGGGGACACCGGTGGCTAGCACTTAACAAGCAGTCTTAACAGTCCCACCCAAGCATTTCAAAACACTTCGATATGAAGAAAGAGAACAGAGAAAATATGCTAAATATGGAACCAAACTTCAGTGATTTCTCTTGTCAATGCCGCTCTGTCTGTTTAGAAAGCCGGAGGGCCCTGCGTGCTTGCCTCTGTCACCATGGCAACCTGGCCCCGCCCTGGGCATCCCATAAAAGTCGGAAAGAGTGAGGTGTTGGTGTGGCGGCGTGGAATGTTCTGGAAGGCATTTTGCAGTGAGAGGTGTGTGTGTGTGTGTGTGAGGGGCTCGATCGGGGAGGGGGGGGGGGGTGGAGTTGCAAACTTATTTTGTTCACTCGAGGCCTTTGTCACCTGACTGGAGATGGCAAAAAAAATAATAAAGTTTAAACAAATAGAAAAAAGCTTTCTTGGTGGTGGTTCTGTGTTTGTGAAATCTGCACTGTCCAAGTTGCCTGGGACCATAGGGTATGCTACACTGTACATGCATACTTGCATAGTATCAGTTTGATCCCTGGCAACTGGCACATCTGTAACGTGGCTTCAGTTCCTTCTGCACTGGTCTGAAAATGGGTCTGATGAAAGCAGAATGGTGGAAGTCTGAAAAGGAGAGGAAGCTGCTTGATTCCTAGCCTTAAGGGCAGTTTGCTACAGCTGTCTTGATGCACTTGTACAGCCTGGGTTTCATACCTGTTTCTCAAAAGTTGTCTTATAGGATTAAATGCATAGAAATGGAATGAACGGACAAATCATTCACTTGAATGGGGAATCCTGTTCTATGCATCCTATCCAGATAACTTGAAGAACTGGGCCCTGATACACAGTGAAATACACTCAGGCCCAGTGCCCAGACTGTGAGTACACAGCAAGCTGGACCCGAGACAATGCCCTGCATGGGCCTATATGGCAGCTAGATCCACACCCTGCCTGAATGCCCAACACTGCAGTGTGACCACTCCATTCTCTTCACACAACAATTCATATCTCGTACACAACTCATCTGGATGCTTGAGTGAGGTCATCAAGGCTCTCAGAAACCACCACAACGATTCGGATCAGTCTTAACAGTACACTCACAGGCCAGTTTATTAAAATTGATCACTCCTACAGTGAGTCGCGTGGCTGTGGCTTGCTATATAAACCAGACAGGCATTTAGTAACTGTTCTATATAATGTTAGAATGGGCAAAACGAGTGACCTGAGTGTGGTATGATAGTCGGTGCCAGATCCAGTATCTCAAACTGCTGTCCTGGGCTTTTCACGCACAACAGTGTCTAGGGTTTACTGAGAATGGTGAGACAAATAAAAAAACAACCAGTCAGCGACAGTCCTGTGGGCGAAAACAGCTCGTCAATGAGGTCTAATAAGAAGGGACAAGAATCGTGCGGGCCACAAACCGACATGGCGCAGTACAACAGTGGTGTGCAGAACGGCATATCGTAACGCACAAGTCATCGATCATTGTCACGGGTGGGCTGTTTCAACAGATGACCACAACGGGCTCCACTCCTATCAGCTAAAAACAAGAATCGTCTCCAGTGGGCACGCGATCAGCAACACTGGACAACTACGTGGAAAAACGTTACCTGCAACATGACAGCGAGTTCAGTTTACAGGAGTTGCATGCGCAGTCCCCAGACCTCAATCCAATAGAGCATTTGAGGTATTTACTACTGCTAATACAGGAGTAGTAAAGGCCCAATGCACTATTACATGTATTCCGTTACATGTAAGGGAAACATCCATCCAATGAGGATGTTTGCGGAAAAAAATCTTTGACACTTCTGTTTTCTCAATAACATTCAAATCAGCATTGAAAAAAGGCGCAAGTTTTAAGTTTGTTCCACCTGAGCGCATCTGACCACAAATCAGATACTACTAAGACACCTCAAATGTGTTTGATGGGTCGCGGGAAAAGTGCAGGAATAGGCTTTTCTAGGCTACAGTCCAAGCTATGTCTTCCAATGGTGCGACTGCTGTCTGTATCCAAAGAATATCCAACTTGAATAAACGCTTGGAGAAAGCAGTGGTGTAGTCTACGGCGATACGGATATCCCGTATTATTGATATCTACACGGCGCATTGATGTGAATCACACTGCCGCTCTCTCATTTAGCTATTTGGTTGTGGATGGCTGCTCACAAATCTAAATGTGTATTTGAATACAATCATGGTTGAATTAAAGAAGTTTATGCTGCCTATCAATCATTGTTTTTGAAAACAGTGGATAGCCAGTGAAAAATGCGCTCTTGCAACAGCTGCATAGTGCGGATCCAAGCCTATGGAATAACAGTGGGTATTTTATTGCTCAATCTAGTGAAGCACATAGGGAATCATGTAGTAACAAAAAGTGTTAAACAAATCAAAATATATTTTAGATTCTTCAAAGTAGCCACCCTTTAACTTGATGACAGCTTTGCACACTCTTGGCAAAGCATGCCATTCCATTTATTTTTCAACTTTAATCAATGAGCCAAATCAGTTCTCCATGACAATAAAACCATAAACAACAGAATAGGGCTGGCTAATAAGTCCTTAGTTTTGGGGTCATGCTCAGGTAAAACAATTTGGCTAATCTATACTTATATTTCCAAGTCATATTCTTGAAGATCAACGGGTATAACATTTATTGGAATGACTGGAATTCTGATATACTTTGGTTTTAAATGTAAAGATATAGTTTAGTTGTATTATTATATGTAGTAGAAAGCGATGGGTTAGAAGAAGCCTACATAATCAACCCATAAAGTAAAATGTAACATCCATATATGGCCAGCTATGTAAACTTTAACAGTGATTTATCCTGCAATAGATGTCGTTCAATTGGTAACATACATGTTTGTCTTCTTCTAATGCCTCTTAAGGGGAAAGTCATCTACAAAGTAACGGAATGTAATCAGATTACGTTACTGAGTTTGGGGTAATCCAAAAGTTATGTTAATGATTACAATTTGGACAGGTATTTTGTAACTAACAGATTACATTTAGAAAGTAATCTACCCAACCCTGGGTGTGAGCGTGCTGGTCTGGGCAGAGGAGATGTAGTTGTTGTTTGTGTGTGTAAATTGTTCGTGTTTTTATTTGGTGTGGGGGGAAAAGTTTACACCCCCCTTGGATTTCTTCACATTTTGTTTTAAGTTAATATGGATTTAATTGGAAGAAAGTGGAAGAAAAAGTCCAACTTGTTTTAACCCCCTAGAGTTTGTTTACGCTCCCACGGAAATCAAATTAACATAATACAAAAGTCCCCATCAAAATCCGTCTGTTTTAACGTAAAGAGATCTGTTTTTTTGCATGGGCTGCGTCGCAATCCACCTTCCGCATGCGGTGGAAGGTGGCTAGTGGCGACCAGTCATTCAGCCCCACATTTTTAGCAAAACAATTCTATAATAATACAAAAATAACTTTTGGGGGGCTTTCCTGTTTCGCATGTTATTTTGGCATTAATACGTGTCATATAAGGCGGCAGGTAGCCTGGCGCTTAGAGTGGTGTCCGCGTGGTCCTAAATCCGGCCATATATTTCTGCCAAACAGCCTACCCAACCGCTCTAAGGCGTCCGCATGGTCCTAAAGCATACCGACGCCGTCCTTTGTATCACAGTGCAATATGAAAACTGTGGGGGGACAAAAATGCAATTTTAGTACCTTGTTGCATACATATGCATATTTTTATTCTGTATGTATTTGTATTATTATTTTCACTCATTCTTGTGGAGTCACTACAATGTTGATCAATCTTCAGTTTTCTCCAATCACAGACATTTTACTCTGTAGCCATTTTAAAATCATCCCTAAGCAGTTTCAGTTCAGAAGGATGACTGCATCTTTGATGTATCTGGGTAGTTTAATAAATCAATTATTAACTGGACCGTGCTTGAAAATATATTCAATGTATGATTTGTTATTTTTATAATTCAATACTTGACTGAGTGATCCTACAGATGTACGTATGGGGGACAGAGGAAGGGCTAGACATTCAAAAATCATGTCAACCCCTATTATTATACACAGAGTGAATCCATATAACTTATTATGTGATTTGTTTAGCCAAATTTTACTTTTGAACTAAATGTAGACTTGCCTAAACAAAGGGGGTGAATACTTATGAAATTACTATATTTTAGTTATACAATTTGTATTAATATGTAAACATTTTCTTTTCACTTTGACATTATGGAGTATTTTGTGTAGTCCATTGACAACAATGCTTGCTACATCAAGTTTTGGACTTATAAATAAATTATGTTCCCAATAATTCTTTAAGGACATAAGTTAAAATAAATGCCTTGTGCATAGTTCAACTGTCGTACCCCATCAGAACCCAAAATATAAGTTTGTTTTATGCCAATGTTTATAAACAAAGAAAATGTAAACAAACTCAACATGGTTAAAATTATAATTTTGATTTCATGGACGGTCAATCCTTGCATACATAGCTCTGTATATGAATTTGAGAGTGAATACATTTCTTCAGGCCTATCCCTCAGCGTTTTACCGAACCAGGGGTGGGGAGGCCTCCTTGTTATTGTTTCTACTGCTGATTGCTCGTTTAAATATCTATTTCAATCCCACTTTGTAACGCAACAATGTGAAAAAAGTTAAATAGGTTGTAGACTTTCTTTAGGCACTGTATAGAAGATTTTGATTAAAGAAAGATCAAATAGGGTGTGTGAACTTGTTGGTCATTCATGCATGCTTGTGGTCAGGCTACTCAGTAAGCATATTAGCAACAATACAGACCCATTACATCAGTAAAGCCACGACACTGCTTTTCTACCTGTCAATGATTGACCACACTCTTATACTGGGTCTGGGTGGGTGCTGTCTGGCTGCTCTTTGGACCCGACATGGCCTTTGGCGTGGATAAACATAACATAAGAACAACCAATAATAACCAATGAAGGCCTCAATTTTTGTGAACTAATATAGCAGTACAGTAGATTTATCATGAGACACAAAGCAACGTTTTTTTTTTTTAAATACAGCATTCAGGCAAATTACAGAAAAATAGTAAAATTCACAACTATACAGCACCAGTGATTTATTTATTGAAAGTATGGGAATAGTATTTCCTTCATCAGTGTACTGCAGTAGAATATCCCAAATTGGAACGCCATTCCTGAACAATGACCATATTAGGCAAAGGGCTGACGTAACGACGTTTCCGAACACGGCGCCCGACTGACGCTACTTCCTTTCTACTCCGCACACTCAAGATGGCACCGGTACGTGAAAAGAGCTCGACAAAAAAAATTAATCTTACCATTGTTAATTTCACTTTTACTTAACAAAATGTACACCACTTTACAGTATACGTCTCAATATGTATTTATGGGGTTATGTGATGAAATAAAGCAATAAACTACTTGCCGTTTATTAGGCAGTTAGGCTGAGGTAGCTTAAGGTTAGCTAGCAGGAACGTTACACGTGTTCAGTTTCAAAGTTATCATTACTGTAAAGCAACGTTTGCCAAACTCGGTCTTGGGGAGTCATAGCTGCGGGAAGATGTTTTGAGTTGAGGGTGTTGATAAGTGATATAATGCATTATTATATCACCGGATTTGCCTAGTGGTGTACAGTTTCATCAAGCGTTTTTAGGATTTAAACACATGGCATGGGGAGGAGATCTTAGCAGGGTCCAGAAGAATTTGGCCTTTTATAATCGCATTTAATTTTACGTAATTTAGCAGACGCTCTTATCCAGAGCGACGTACATACACGTTCATACTGGTCCCCCGTGGGAATCGAACCCATACCCCTATGCTCTACCAAGTTACACGGAACGCAAAAAGTTTATTTAGGCCTACATGACCTGAGACATGTTTTTTTTTATTTTAAATACTGCACAAATGACAAATGATTGTCTACTCAGACACTCAAACAGAAACGCAAACTACCTGGGCCCGGTTTCCCAAAAGCATCGGAATTGTTGGAACCATACGATCCTATCGTTAAGATTACAACATATGCTTTTGGGAATAAAAAGGGACACCCATTGTACAATATAGGGAGGAAATATAAATATTATAGGCTACAGTAGGTTACTAAATCAACTTTCCAGTGGCATTGACTCACCCAAATATGACAATAACATGAATATGCGTAGCCTTGGCATCTCGCTATAACACTGATGGTCTAAAGATAGGGGCCTGAGCTACTTTGAAAAAGCAGTGCTGTTCGTCAGTTGAGGAAAGAAAATGGTAGTTTCTACCGATTTTTAAATTAGACTTCAGCAGTAGGCATTTGCTTTCCAAACGTATTTCCTACAATTGTATTTTGAAATTCACGAAAGGGTTTTATCTATTCACTAACGGCGTGAAGAGCAGTACAATGCATAGAAATATAACTTAAGTGGCCATTCAAGTCAGGACTGACAGCCATTTTGAGCATACCAAATAGTTTACCAGTCAAATTGCCAGGGTGAGGTACCAAAACCCTTCCCAGCTAGCACATTTTTTTTATTTGAAAGTTTCTGGAACATACGTTTTTGGTTTCGCATTGGTTCTGGGAACAAAGCCATACATTTCCTGGGTTGTTTTAAACATTCAGAGAACGGAAGTGAAAATGTTGCTTGTTTTGGTCATTTTTAGGGGTCAGGGAGGTTCTGAGGCGGTTTTTCTACGGTTCTCTGAAATTCTTACTGGGAGGTTTTATTAACGTTCTGAGAACAGAAGTTCTAGGTTACTATGTACGCAGCAAATTCAAATAATGAACTCTTCAAAATTGTAATTATTTGAATCAGCTGTGTAGGGCTAAAACTAAAATGTGCAGCCCTCTGGCCACCCCAGGACTGAGTTTGGGAAACGCTCCTCTAAAGTAATTTCCGAGCATAGATTCAAGAGGTTTTCCCAATTTAAAATGTTTGTTTACTTTACAAGTATACATTTGGCATCCTCTTTTCTAGCAATGGCATGAATACTTTTGATCTAGCTTTGGATTGAGGGTCGGTGTGAATTAGATCCATTGTGCCGTATCATAAAGGGAGGAATTTGATATTCTCATTCCACGGAGGGCTGAGTGTCTGCAGGATTTTGCTCTTCCCTTCTACTTGATTGACGAATTAAGGTATCTAATTAGAATGGAACTCCCATCACCTGGTTGTCTAGGTCTTAATTCAAATGAAGAAAAAAACAAGACAGCAGACACTAGGCCCTCTGGAATGATTTTGACACTCATGCATTACACTATTCTAGTCTGGAGAAAGCTGAATCATGTTGGCTTGATCCCTAGTCTATCCTCTGAGAGCCATGGTTTAGAATCAAGAGTAACATTAGATTGAAGAATGCCTGTCATGGCCATCTGAATCATAGTTGAATCACTACTGTCCTTTTATATTTCTATGATCTGAATGCCATGGTTGTGTTCCCCAGCTAAAGCAGAAGAAACAGAGTGTGGTCAAGAGGACCAAGAAGGGGGTGTCCTGGAAGTTCACCCTGGACCTGACCCACCCTGTGGAGGACGGCATTCTGGACTCTGCCAACTTCGTAAGTTACCGGTCCTGCTTCGCCTGACACCACCGGGCTTCTCCCCATAGTCCTCATCATTAAACAGTCTAGATATATTATACTTTATTGTGTTATGTTTGCTTAACTCTGTGTGTGGACTAGGGTTCCATTCCCTAGATGACTAGGGTTCCCTTCCCTAGCTCAAACCCTAGGGTTCTCTTCCCTAGCGTCACTGTGCTCTGTCCAACAGGAAACCTTCCTCAAAGAGAGAGTAAAGGTCAACGGCAAGACAGGAAATCTGGCAAATGTAGTCGAGATTGCCCGCCTGAAGAACAAGATCAACGTCACGTCACAGAAGCAGTTCTCTAAGAGGTCAGCTATTGGTGTTCATGGTATACTACTCAGCATGCCCAATAGTAATGCCATTTAGCATTCCCTTCCCTCCTGGCCTCTACCCTTTAGGACAGGTCTGAAGGGTCTTTCTCCCCTTCTTTGACGTCTAACTCATTATCTTCTCCCATTGGTCCACAGGTACCTAAAATACCTGACCAAGAAGTACCTGAAGAAGAACAACCTCCGTGATTGGTTGAGAGTCGTGGCGTCGGACAAGGAGACCTACGAGCTGAGATACTTCCAGATCAGCCAGGAAGAGGAGGAGTCGGACAATGACGAGTAGAACCAAGCTCCAACTCACCTGCCCCCAGCATGTAGAACTGGACACTGGCCGGTCCCACACACACGTCACCTGCTTGTGAGGGAAAGTCGTTTGTGAAAGTCTATTTCTCAGTGGATGGACTGCCAACTTCAATGCGTGTCATCATGAGCTGGAGCCTTGATAGGATAATAAATGTGATCAACAAAACCGCCCTGGTGTGTTCTGCTTGTTTGGCTGTTTCAATGAAGTATGATTTCAGTGGGGAATAATTGTCACAGAACTTCTCAATGACCATCACAGGTGTAATTCCCAGTATGTCCACGTGATGTCACCAGGGGCTGAGTGTTACTGTGTCCTGTTATATTGTTATACAGTGTGATAATCAGTACGGCCAACAGCATTGCTGACTAAACTGGAAGGTTTTTTAGAATGTAAAATAAATAACCACAGACTCACTGCTTTTAGAAGATGGAGTACGGGGATTATCATACTGTAACTAGAGCACAAACCCTACTACTGTATGATCTTTGCTATTCCCCAGGCTCTGCAGCATTCAGTTCACTATAGCCCAAACAAGTCTTTCTGACCAGCTAACTGTTTGTTAATGTGTAGAGTTTCGGTAGCAGTAATCTGTATGTTGTGTCGGTGTCGGAACCAACCGCAGGGTGTTTTACTTTTGTTCCAAGACATGGTCTGGACAAAACAGCGTGAAGCTCTACTCTGTGGTAGCAGTTGTCTCCTTTTATGTTATTTTGTGTCAGAATGCCAGTGAGTTTCCTTAATAGGTTATATAATCGTCTACCTTGGCTGAATGTTTTATATTCCTAGGAGCAGAGTGAAGTTTTCCTGGGGCTGATCCCAACCTTTTATCTCTGGGTGTGGTGAGGCCTAAATGCTAGTCTAGCACAGTTCACAGTAACGGCTGTCTCAAGTACGTTTCTACCTTCTGGATAGTTCAATTGAACTGAAACAGTTCTGTACTGAACGACCAGCTGAAAAACGGGGAGGGGTTAGGTTGTGGGTTGGGGAACACTGCCCTTTAAATGTGTCACTCATTGCTTCAAGCCACACACCCCAAACGGGAGCAAACATACCTTAAAGTCTGTTCAAGAAACGTATCCTTCAGTACAAACTGTTCCACAACGTAGCAAACGATCAAGCGAACTGAACTCATGCTGGTTTGTTAGATGTGTCTTGAGTGTGTGTGGATGCATGGGTGTCTCTGGGTCTGTCCTACTCTGTTCTGCTGTGGATAAAACACTGCTTTAGAAATGCTCAGTGCCCATTTCACCCTGAATGACCCTGCAACTGCCCAGTAGTGTGTGTGTTTCTTTTACTGAGTCACAGTGCTTCTGCTCTATATTGCAGCCAACTGTGTGTATGAGTGTCATTAGCCCTGGGACTGATTAGACAGACTGCAGGTAGGCAACCCGATCTGTTCTGTCAGATGTCAAGCAGATTACAACGATACAATACTGAGCAGCACAGTAGCTATAACACTTTCCTCAGACCATACCTAGCCCTATACCCAGCCCACATGATCCTATACCCAGCCCACATGATCCTATACCCATTATACCCAGCCCACATGATCCTATACCCATTATACCCAGCCCACATGATCCTATACCCATTATACCCAGCCCACATGATCCTATACCCATTATACCCAGCCCACATGATCCTATACCCATTATACCCAGCCCACATGATCCTATACCCATTATACCCAGCCCACATGATCCTATACCCATTACACCCAGCCCACATGATCCTATACCCATTATACCCAGCCCACATGATCCTATACCCATTATACCCAGCCCACATGATCCTATACCCAGCCCACATGATCCTAAACCCCTCATACCCCAGCCCACATGATCCTATACCCATTATACCCAGCCCACATGATCCTAAACCCCTCATACCCCAGCCCACATGATCCTATACCCATTATACCCAGCCCACATGATCCTAAACCCATTATACCCCAGCCCACATGATCCTAAACCCTTTATACCCCAGCCCACATGATCCTAAACCCTTTATACCCAGCCCACATGATCCTATACCCTTTATACCCCAGCCCACATCATCCTAAACCCCTTATTTTTATTTAATTTGATCTAACCTTTATTTAACTAGGCAAGTCGGTTAAGAACAAATTCTTATTTACATTGGCGGCCTACACCGGCCAAACTCGGATGACACTGGGCCAATTGTGCACTGTCCTATGGGACTCCCAATCACAGCCGGTTGTGATACAGGCTGGATTCGAACCAGGTTGTCTGTAGTGACGCCTCTAGCACTGAGATGCAGTGTCTTAGACCACTGTACCACTTATACCCCAGCCCTCAACAGTCAACACCTAAAAAATAACCTGGAGAAGGAAGATCATTAAATATTAGCCCATCTCCACCTTAAACTCCTCTCATCCATCATCTATCTGTTCCTCAGGCTTCTTAGATCTCTCCTCTCTTCTAACACTAAATCCACTCCTGGGATCCCCTGGATCCAGGCTTATGGGATCTAATATAAAAGGGCTGTTGATCAGATGAGGCCAGTAGCACACACATTGCTGGGGTATAGTGGTGTAGTTAACCATTGACTGACTTTGAGTCTATCCTCCCTAGAGACAACACACACCTGGCTCATTCCCAGGTCTCCTACGGGATTAGCAGAGCAGCACCAGGACAGCTGGACACACAGCCAGGCTGGCTCCTTGGTGATGAATAATAGACTTGTCTCTGATCACAAGGACTGGCTACTGAATAATTTACCCCCTTCTCTCCCTGCGACCTCCTCCTCCTCTTTCGCCTCCTCTCAGTCCGGCCTTGGCTGCTCTCTCTTTCTCTGCAGTAGACATGGAACCGAGTTAAAGCTCCTATATCTACCGATTCTCCTGGGGAAAACACCAAACGTGTGAGTGTTTATTCTGTGTCCTGTGTGTGTGTTCATGTACGTCTGTGTTGAAAGACTAGAGCTGTTCTGTGTTATTTACCTGTCTGTCAGTCACCTGTCTGTAAGTCACCGGTCTGTCAGTCACCTGTCTGTCAGTCACCTGTCTGTCAGTCACCTGTCTGTCAATCACCTATCTGTCAGTCAACTGTCTGTCAGTCAACTGTGCGTTCTTTATCGTGAAGCTGCAGCCTACATATGGAAACCTATTTTTTTTATTCATATAAACTTATATATCTCATTTTATTTTGTTCCTCAGGGAAATGTATCTTGTTTAAATCAGTAACTTAATGTTACTGTCAGTAGCGTAAGTTCTATTTGTAGACTGTCGGCTGAAGTTGATGTAGCTCTCCGCTGTCATGGGGGATCAGGTGCTGTCTGATGAATGTTTTAGAGGGAGTCTCGCTCTAGTGAGAGAGGAGAAAAGGTGATGCCTGGGTGTTGTTGCGTTCTAGTTAGAGGCTTACCAGCATCACCTGTGTCCAGGTAACGCACTCACTGTCTGTCCGTCAATCTGGCTTAAACATTTTTTCTGTGTTTTTACAGAGAGACCTCAGAGCAATCTTCAACTCCAGAACAGTGTGGACTGAAGCTGGCATGGATACCCTCTGACAGTGAGAGAGAGAGAGAGAGACAAAGGAGAGGGAAATAATTATAAAGGAATAGCTGAATAGATAGGAAAGGAGAAACACACACACACACCCATCCCCTGTTCCTACCCATCCCCTGTTCACACCCATCCCCTCTTCACACCAATCCCCTGTTCACAGCCATCCCCTGTTCACACCCATCCCCTGTTCACACCCATCCCCTGTTCCTTCCCTGTTCCCACCGCTATGTCAGAATGGCTGAGGCGTGTGTCCTGGGGCGATGCATGGTACAATCTGTACTCCCGCCTGCTTAGGACCAAACCTGTGGGCAGGATGGGTCAGGGGTCAGAGGTCAATGATGATATCACAGAGGTAGGGGGGCTGGCTAGGGTCCTAACGACAGCTGACCTGGTGTCGCTAGGGGTGGGGAGCTGCGTTGGCACGGGGATGTATGTGGTTGCTGGGCTGGTTGCTAAGGAGATCGCGGGGCCGGGAGTGATCCTGTCATTCATCATCGCTGCTGTGGCTTCTATACTGTCAGGTCAGAGACACGAGCGCATACACACACACACATACACATATTTGTGTTTGTGGTAGTTTGACATGTATGTGTGTTTAACCCAGGTCAAATGTGTGTCTCTCTTCCAGGTGTGTGTTATGCAGAGTTTGGCGTGCGTGTCCCTAAGACAACAGGGTCCGCCTACACCTACAGCTATGTCACAGTGGGAGAGTGTACAGCCTTTTTCATTGGATGGAATCTGATCCTGGAGTACCTGATTGGTACAGCAGCCGGGGCCTCGGCTCTCAGCAGCATGTTTGACTCACTGGCCAATCACAGCATCTCCAGCTATATGATAACAAACCTGGGGACACTCAGAGGCCTGGGTGAGTGAGTGACTGTGTATATTTGTGTGTGTGTGTGTATATTTGTGTGTGTGTATATTTGTGTGTGTTTGTGTGTGTCTATAATCTCCCCTCTCCCCTTCAGGTAAAGGGGAGGAGTCGTACCCTGACGTCCTGGCCATGGTCATATCGCTGGTTGTCACAGTGATTGTGTCGTTAGGGGTTCGTAACTCGGTAGGGTTGAATAACGTTCTGAACATGGTCAACCTGGTGGTGTGGTGCTTCCTGGTCATCGCTGGACTCTTCTTCCTCTCCGCTGACAACTGGGAGGCAGGAAACTTCCTGCCCTACGGATGGTCGGGGGTAAGAGATATGCTCAGCTAAAAACAGTTACACACACACACACACACACACACACACACACACACACACACACACACACACACACACACACACACACACACACACACTAACCTCTCTCTGCTGTGTGTGTGTGTACCAGGTGATGAAGGGAGCAGCCACCTGTTTCTATGCCTTCATAGGGTTTGACATCATCGCTACGACAGGAGAAGAAGCCAAGAGTCCCAACACCTCTATACCCTATGCTATTACTGTTAGTCTGATAACCTGCCTGACTGCATACATCTCTGTGAGTACACACACCTCCATCCTCTCTGCTATTACTGCCTTAATTATTGCGTGTGTGTGTGTCTTTGTATCTGTGTGTGTGTGTTTGTGTGTATCTGTGTTTGTGTGTTTGTATGTGTGTCTTTGTCTGTATCTGTGTGTGTGTGTGTGTGTGTGTGTGTCTGTGTATGTGTGTGTTTGTGTGTATCTGTGTTTGTGTGTTTGTATGTGTGTCTTTGTCTGTATCTATCTGTGTGTGTGTGTTTGTCTGAATCTATCTGTGTGTGTTTGTGTATGGTATTAATGTTTTTTTATCCCTGCCTAGGTGTCTGTGATCCTGACTCTGATGGTTCCTTATGACCTGATCGATGGTTCAGCTCCTCTGATGGAGATGTTTGCAGTGCATGGGTTCCTGCCGGGGAAATACATAGTGGCTGTAGGGTCTATAGCTGGTCTCACTGTCAGTCTACTGGGCTCCCTGTTCCCCATGCCCAGGGTCATATACGCTATGGCTAGAGATGGACTGCTCTTCAGGTGAACAGCAAATGCACACTGGCATGGACACACACACACACAGATACAGACAAAGACACACACACACACACACAATAATTAAGGCAGTAATAGCAGAGGATGGAGGTGTTATTGAAATGAATGTTCACTATGTGTCCACACAGACTAGCGGTATTAATGTGTGTCTGGTCCTCTGTGTGTGTAGGTTCCTGGCCAACGTCTCTCCGTACACTCACACTCCAGCAGTAGCGTGCTTGGTGTCTGGCTGTCTGGCTGCTCTCATGTCACTCCTCGTCTCCCTTCAAGATCTCATAGAGATGATGTCTATAGGAACGCTGCTGGCTTACACCCTGGTCAGTGTGTGTGTCTTGCTGCTGCGCTACCAGCCCGACACACACAACTTCCTGCCTGGGGAGGAAGAGGAGGAGCCTAAGAAGAATCAGGGCGTGATGGCGGAATGCGATGACGGAACTCTGCCCACCAACGATGACCAGATGTTGATTGGAGGATCAGACTCATCAACCTTTGACCGTGACGGCTCCAGCTACCAATCGAGCGGTGTTGCAGGTGAACCTGGAACCTCTAGCAGCTTCCACACCGGCCCCTCCTCGCTGTTGAAGAGGGTTCTAGGTAGTCGTTACTCCACCCTGCGCGTCCGCCTGGGGATCCCTGATGCCTCAGCCCGTCCCACCCCGTCCTCCGGTCGCATGGTGACACGCTGCACCCTCCTCCTCTTCCTCCTCTCCTTCCTGCTCTGGGCCACTGTCATCTTCGGCGTGGAGCGAGGGACCGGAGTGGGCTCCGCTGTTTCAGGGATCGTAGCGACACTATTGGCGGGCAAAATTGTAACCATACTGGTGGTGATCGTGCGCCAGCCGGAGAGTGGGCGGAGCCTGCCCTACATGGCGCCGTGCGTGCCGTTTGTCCCCGCGGTGGCCATCTTGGTAAACTCCTACCTGATGCTGAAATTGTCGCCGCTCACCTGGGCACGCTTTGCTGTTTGGTGCACTCTGGGTAAGTTACACTGTCTCTTAAACACTAGTCACTTCCTTCGTGTGGAGAAGAGAGCCTCCTCTCTCCCCCCTCTCTTCCTCTACCATCCTGCATCCCTCTCTCCCTTTACCCTCCTGCATTCCTCTCTCCCCCCCTCTCTCCCTCCACCCTCCTGCATCCCTCTCTCCCCCCCTCTCTCCCTCAACCCTCCTGCATCCCTCTCTCCCCTTGTCTTTCCATCCCCCATTTGCTCCTCTCTTTCCTTCCCCCCTCCTCTCTCAAGGTGTACTGATCTACGGTTGCTATGGGATGGGATATTATGGTCTGTGTCTCTAGGTGTACTGATCTACAGTTGCTATGGGATGGGATATTATGGTCTGTGTCTCTAGGTGTACTGATCTACGGTTGCTATGGTATGGGATATTATTATGGTCTGTGTCTCTAGGTGTACTGATCTACGGTTGCTATGGGATGGGATATTATGGTCTGTGTCTCTAGGTGTACTGATCTACGGTTGCTATGGGATGGGATATTATTATGGTCTGTGTCTCTAGGTGTACTGATCTACGGTTGCTATGGGATGGGATATTATTATGGTCTGTGTCTCTAGGTGTACTGATCTACGGTTGCTATGGGATGGGATATTATGGTCTGTGTCTCTAGGTGTACTGATCTACGGTTGCTATGGGATGGGATATTATTATGGTCTGTGTCTCTAGGTGTACTGATCTACGGTTGCTATGGGATATTATAGTCTGTGTCTCTAGGTGTACTGATCTACGGTTGCTATGGGATTGGATATTATTATGGTCTGTGTCTCTAGGTGTACTGATCTACGGTTGCTATGGGATGGGATATTATTATGGTCTGTGTCTCTAGGTGTACTGATCTACGGTTTCTATGGGATGGGATATTATTATGGTCTGTGTCTCTAGGTGTACTGATCTACGGTTGCTATGGGATATTATGGTCTGTGTCTCTAGGTGTACTGATCTACGGTTGCTATGGGATTGGATATTATTATGGTCTGTGTCTCTAGGTGTACTGATCTACGGTTGCTATGGGATGGGATATTATTATGGTCTGTGTCTCTAGGTGTACTGATCTACGGTTTCTATGGGATATGGAACAGCTCTTTGGAGATCAGCACCAGAGAGGAACAGGCTCACGCCAGCACCTACCAGCGCTATGACGACCACCTCGACAACACCTTCTCCCCTGACAATGACCTTGACCCCCAGGACAACCAGGTAGAGGGGCGCTACCAGGGCTGGTCAGCGGAGAAGGGCTACCACTACCAACAGCAAAATCAGGATCAGAACCAGGATCAAGATGGTGACCAGTACCAAAACCAGTATCAAGATGGGAACCAAGATGGCAACCAGTATGAGGATGGCTCCCAGTACCAGAACCAGTTGAGTTACCAGTCTGGCCCTCAGGGCTCCCCTAGGGGATCCAGGGGACGAACCAATCAAGGCTACATAGATCCACAGGAACCCGAGGGCTCCTCTTATGAGTGACAGCTGCAGCGTAACACACCTACTTATTGTTTCTCTAGAGGAGAGGAAGGGCAGAGGGCTCCTGAATCCCTCATCAACCTCAAGCCCCACACCCTACACCATAGGCACTTGAGTAGACCTGAGAGGACAGGACAGGTTGGCTATATGGCTATTCCACCTGGTCCATGAAAGGGTAAAATCTTGATACATATCCAATCCTCTTAGATCTACAATAGTGCCTAGAGGGTGGATTTGTTATTTCAGGGGAAGCGAGAGAGGGAAGAGAGGATCTATCTATCTATCTATCTATCTATCTATCTGACTGTCAATCAATTATACTGGAGCAAACATGCTCTTATACTACCTAATATTCTGACTCCTCTGGTGTGACATTGTGCATGGATGAGTTGGTTGGAAAATATTTAAGATTATTTTGTTTCAAAAAGGAAAGTATTTATTGTTGAATCAGAGTGTGTAAATGTGTGGAGAGAGAGTGAGGTTGATCTGTGTTTTGCTGTTGTCTGAGAAACTGTCAATAAAACATTGAATAAAGTTAATACATCTGAGAGAACACCTGTCTATGTTCCCTCACTACACTAGAACACTAGAACACAGAACACTAGTGTTAAAACGGCCAACTTCAGTCAGCTGATTTTAGCCATCCCTTCTGGTTAGTTTTAGTCGGGCAGCTTAGTCTCCCATTCACATTCAGAGGACCCCCACTTAGTCACGCCAAATACTTATCACCACATCTCCAGCCTATCAGTGGCCTTGATTCCCGGGACTTTAGTTTCAGTTACTCTATGACCCAGCACGCTGTGTGGTCAGAAACATGCTTTCCCCATCCTGATGAGCACTTCCACAGTTTCCCTCCTGCTGAACTTTTCCTCCTGTGAACTGAATCCCTGTATGTCGGATGTTTAATTGTACATGTATCTAAATGACCACATAGTTAATGTCAGTTCTCACTGGACATGATTCTCAGTTATCTGAACCATGAGTGGTCAGATGTGTGTGAATGTGGACATCATCTTCCATTAAACTCCCCTTATCCTTGTTCTGACCGGACATTCTGTAGTGGTTGCTACTGGCCTTAAGCCAGCACCTATGACCTTGGTCTTCCCAATGAATTCCAGTGAACAGGATGGAACTCTGGGGGAAAAGCTGAGGAGGATGCTTCCTGTCTGGCAGGATGTGAAGTCAAGGTCGTCAGGATGAGGTCATGGTCATGAAGACTGGCCAGCCCCGTGAATGTCATTCTCTGCAGCTCATACCCTTCTTGACATTCTTTCTGACACATACACTCTAACACTTGGGCGCTCTTGGCGTGGTTGCCTGTGATTACGGCGGTAGCGGTAGGGTTGATGGGTGTGGCGGCGCCCCCTGCCTGTCTGGAGTAATAGTAGCTGTTCTCCTGCCACTGGGTTCCCCGAGGTCGTAACACAGAATCATAAAACTCCCCATGTGACAAAGGGCGGAACGGACCCACCTGGCGTAAAGTGAGATGCCGAATGACATCAGACCCTCCTCTGCATGAGCACCAATAGCAAACCAGATGGTTGACACCAATCCACAGAGGGCTGGAAAGAGTGAGGGTGGAGAGAAAGAGAGTTGAGTCAGCTGTTGTTCACCAGCTGCGAATGGACACAAGGCTTCTGACATGGACTTCCTGTCTCACACAGGGGGAAGCAGGAAGCACTTTCCAGGTTAGAGAGAGGGTGATATGAGCCGGTCCCGTTAATCAATATAGGATAACATTAAGTTGTGTGGAATGTTTGTGTCCGTGTGGGAACGTGTGCGTCTCACTTACCCATGACGAAGATGAGCAAGCCCCCCACCATGACACGGCGTAGTTTGGTAATGGGGATCTCATGTCTTAGTCTTACACAGGGCATGGACATCAGCACCAACCCCATGGCAGGGAGACCCATCAGACACGTACACACGCCACCAACGCACAACATTTCTGGATGTATGCTGGAGGGGAGGGGGAAGGTAGCGAGAGAGAACAGCGATACCCACTGTTAAATGTTTTTGTGTTGACTATTATATTCAGAGGTCTCGCGCGCCCAGCTCATCCATGCGCACACGTGTAGTCAAAGGTACGCACCCTGTCATTGGTGGATGTCATGATGATGATGCCTGCACAGCTGGCCACGCTCCCGCTCAGCTGCCTGCACACATGCGACATAGAAGACGCTGTGTAGGCATCATCTTCACCACTGCGACTACATGGGACGCGCAATGAAAAAAAAAAGTACTTATTAATTTCTTTAAAAATGTCAAGGGAAAAAACTGAACTGACCCAAAATCTAGAAATAACAAATATTTAGGAAAATATTCAATAATAAATGAACCAACTAAAATGTAAAAAAAAAAAAGTAATTCAATTCTTAATAAAATTCTGGAGAGGTTATAAATCGTAGGCTGTATAGTTCCACAGTGCGAGTGGTGCGCGAGGAAAATGTGCATATTTAGTTTTATAGTACAGGAAAAAAGTCTAAACCAAAACCTTCAGTCAATCAGCATGAGGCGGCTAATGTAAACCGGAAATGGGATGGGTGCTGTGTGTGTGTGTGTGTGTGTGTGTGTGTGTGTGTGTGTGTGTGTGTGTGTGTGTGGTGGGGTGTGACGGCGTGAATATAGAGCCAGGCGCAGGAGGTAGCGTGAACTCAAGGATAACATTTAATATCCAAATCACGAATACAAAATCCGAACAGGAATAGGTACAACTGTTCTAGATATAAGACGAGAAAACAAAGATGATAACACTACCACAATGAACAATATCCGACAAGGACACGAGGGAACATATATACATGAAGTAATGAGGGGAAATGAGAACCAGGTGTGCGTAATGACAAGACATGACAAATGGAATAATGAACGAGAGAGCGGCAGTGGCTAGAAAGCCGGTGACGACGATCGCCGAAGCATGCCCGAACAAGGGGGTGAGGCAACTTCGGCAGGAGTCGTGACATGGGGTCTTTATGATTTATGACGCAGTTTAAGTTTTAACCCTTTAATCCTATTCTCAATTGGCTGGTATAGCATGTTGTGACAATGGATTTAGAAGTGGATATGAAACAAGTTTTCACTTTAATTTGATTGGTCAACTCCCCCACACCTTTTGCATTAATTTACATAATTTGTATCCTTTTGGGTTGCTGTAGTTCAGCGTTGTGTAACTCTTAACTTTGTCCACCCATAGTGTTGATATGTAAGTAAAAAGTATGGTTGACTAAGAATAGGGTACATTTATTGTCCCCCAAAAATTAAATCGGGGAGGGGACTGTGATCTTTCTGTCTGGCATTTACAAAATTGCACTGATTGACCAGATGGTGGCGCTATAATAGGAGATTGAAAATGCAAACTTTGAAATGTCACGCCCCTCACCCCGTTAGAACTAAAGTCATGAAATTCGGTACAAGGTCCGCCATGATGGATTTTCCTACATTTAGAATTTAAAACTACTCCTCTGACACCGAATGACCGATCTGCATGAAACTTGATATGTTGCATCTATGGACAAAGGTCTCTCAAAGCAAATTTTTTTAGAATAGTACCTCAAATAACATGGCCGCTATTGACCAATAATATTGACCATAAATGCATATAAATCAGTAAAGGATGTTTGTATTGTAACACAATTTGGTAACATGTTGCAAACACTGTCAAGACACTGTCAACATATGCAGGAAAATTCATATTGACCACACAGTGGCACTATAACAGGTACATCTGTTTGACTCAGACCGATGAAATTTGGCACACATGCTCAGGGATACGAGTCTAGCTAACCCACGCAATATCTAAGACACCACTTTCCCGATTTTGATGAAAAGAGACCCGGCATTTACAAAATTACATTGATTGGCCCAAGGAGGGAGGCATTCGTGGGGGACGACATGTTTACTGTTGCCTTGTTTTTTAAATAAATATACCTATTATGGTGTGAATTATGATTGAAATGTTGACAACACACTATATTAGGAAACATACATTGGTTAAACCACATTTCATGACAATGGGGTCAATTAATCAATATTCATACTTAAAGGTGCAATATGCTGGTTGCTAAAATTCAAATAGTTTGCTTAATTTCAGTTTATGTAACAAAACAAGCAATTATAGTGTAGAGAATCGTTGTAGTATCCAAACCACTGTGAAATATATTTTCTATAACCAAAAATATTGTGTATTCAGCTGTTTGAAGCTGCTGTACAAAACCAGAAGTAAAAGAAGCAAAAACTCAACTGAACGGGAAGCATAGAAATAGCGGATAATTGAAAATATGTTTGGACACAGAAACATTAGTCCTTATTTAACAATGCTTACCCATAAAAAACATTGAAGCAGACCTAAAGGAACAATATATATATATTGTTCTGAGTAAAAATGCTATGCAAATTGCCATTCTAACATGGCATTGCTGGTATGACAAACCCATATTAGAAGTTCTTATTTGAGTTGTTAGTAATAGGAATTTAGGGTAAAATAATGTTTAAACATGTTTTTCAAGAAGTGACAGTTAAAGGGTTATTTCATTAAATTTCAGCAGCTTTGAAAATGCCACTGGGTCCTGATTGGTTTGGCGTACAATAATATGTCTTTGCTGCTTTAGAATGTTTTTCATATATGAACTTAGCCATTGTGCTCCAGAGAAGCATCAGTGATAGGAATATAAACATGATGCATTGGTTTTTATGTAATTCATATAGCATTTTTCTTGATCATTGTTTCCTTGTGAGTTGAGAGAATATTGCAGCTGCAGTCTGTCTACTAGCGAACGTGACCCCTCACCTCCACCTGGTGGTCGGGGTTAGTAGTGAGATGGGTCATTTCGCTGACTACCAAATATCACAATACCAATACCTAGGCAGTAAAACATTGTCCATAAATACATTTGATTTATTGAGTTTGAAGAGGCAGTATAAGAGAAAACATTGTGACATCTCACAAAATTGACATGGTTATGAGTCAAATAAGAGCTCACTTTTTCTCAGAAGAGATCATATATAAAAACTTAATCATTTATTTAGTTAAGACATTCTTTTACACAAAGTGATTTAAAAATGTTTGTGTATCAACTGTGAAAAATCAAAAAGTATTTTACAGTTTACATGTGATACCACATTTTAAAATAAACCAAATACACAAATACATGATACTATATATTACAAATCCTTATTGAAATTGTTCCTTTACACCCAATAGACTGTATTGTAAAATATGTACAGACACAATATAATAGGAAAAGCCTCCTCTCTCACTGATCACTCTCAGCTCTTCATCTCTTGAATTAATCTCTATCTCCTCCTCTCTCACTGATCGCTCTCAGCTCTTCATCTCTATCTCCTCCTCTCTCACTGATCGCTCTCAGCTCTTCATCTCTTGAATTAATCTCTTTCTCTCTTCTTCGCTGTCCCCCCTCTCTCTCATCCCCTCTCTCTTCCCCATCTATCAATCACTCTTTTTCCTCTCTTTTTCCACCCCCACCCCTCTCACTTTTTTCCTCTCTCGTTCTTTTCCTCCTCCCACCTCTCCTCCTTCTCTATCTGTGTCTGAGTGTGTTGATGTGAGCACAGATCTTGAGAGCTGGTCCCAGTTTGATGTTCATGCTGGTCATCAGGTGGTCCTCAGTGAGCAGCAGCAGGGCCTGACCGTCTATTTCCTGAACACGGAACGCCTCCGCAACCTCCACACAACCTAAATAAAACATACACACAGGTTATAACCTCCCCTCAACCTTAAAACAACATTCACACAGGTTATAACCTCCACACAAACTAAAGACAAGATACACCCAGGTTGTAACCTCCCCAAAACCTAAAGACACACAGGTTATAACCGGCCAACAACCTACAGCAGGGAGATGGGTGAATGTGTGTGTGTTACCTGGCAGTGTGTGTATGAAGTCCCAGACTTGCTCTACGCTCCACTGTGCAGGTGTGGGGTCACTAGAGGTCACAGTGGGGTTACTAGGGGCCATCGCTGGCTCTGAGGCCCTCCTTGTCCTCCGTGCCGCTCGGCGCGCCAGCCTGGTCGTCATGGGAACAGTATGCCCCTCCTCCTCTTCATTGTCCCGGCTATGGGCGCTCCATATTTCACGGGGCTAAAATAGATTGTTACAGGAGATGGAACATGTGTGAACAGCTGGGTTTGAATTCTAAAGGTTTCTATATTCTTATAACATGTTATAAGGCATTAAACCTGCAGGCTATACCATAAAGTGTATCACTGTGGAGTGACCTAATTGTTAAAAGTTGTAACTGACCAGTCGCAGTAGGAGAGGCTTCCCAGGCACAGACTCCACCTTGTTTATCTCAGAGCGCCGCCCTTCTGGCTGGTTGCCAGCACTCAGAGCACGCAGACGCTTGGACAGCCCTACATTATACCTAGAGGGAGAGAGAGAAAGCGAGAGGAGGGAGAGAGAGAGAGAGAGAGAGAGATGATGGTGTCCTTTCTCTGAGCTCTCTGGTGATCACATCTGACGTCCTGTCTGACCACAGCCTGTGTTTTTGTGTGTTTATGAATGTCTGTACAGTACACCTGTAGTAAATAGACTATCTGTGGTTAAACAACAACATCACATAGAACTTGCTGTCTAGACCAGGGATTCCCAAACTTTTTGGGCCCGTGACCCCATTTTGATATAAAGAAAATGTGCGACCACACCATGTAAAATAATGTATGTAATCTACTGCCAACGTTTACTTTTTTCATTGGGGCTATGACAGTCTATTACAAATCAGTCTGAAAGTTATTTTAAAAGTATTTCAATCTGAAGGAAGAATGGTTTGTGAAATAAGAATCAGAAAGGTATTGGGAAGTTCAGAAGATCATCAGGAAATACTTTTGTATGATCTTCTGTGTAGACTAGAACATCATCATTGACAATGTTAACCCTAACCCCAGTCTGATGTAGTGCCTGGTCTTGTCCACTCTGTTCTAATGAGTCCTGTGCGGCTTGTGGGCATTGTAGAGGGAAACAGAAGACACATACGTGTCCCTGGGAGTCTTATCTGTCAGTGAACGGTTCAAAAGATAGAGCCACATTTGTAGGAAGAAAACCCAAAATCGTTCTGTTTATTACAACCGCATCTAGCTGCTACCGGAGGTTCATGAGGTAACCCCGGTTCTATGAACCAACTGCAATTTTTTTTCACTACCCCATTTTCAAATCAGGCAACCCCATATTTGTATTTGTATTTATTATGGATCCCCATTAGCTGCTGCCAAGCCAACAGATACTCTTTCTGGGGTCTGGCAAAATTAAGGCAGTTATACAATTTAAAGACATTACAATACATTCATTACAGAATTCACAACACACTAAGTGTATGCCCTCAGGCCCTAACTCCACTAAACATATCTATAACACAAAATCCATGTGTACGTGTGTGTAGTTGGGTCGCGACCCCTACTTTGAGAAACGCTGGTCTAGACAGAGAGAATAACTCATCTGTCATTAACTTGTTTCTGTGTTCAGCCAATGGTAGTGCGGCTTACCTGCGGGCACAGGAAGTGGAGCAGTATCGCTTGGAGCGGTGGAAGGAGTGGGCGTGGCCTCTCTTCCCACAAGACTCACACTGTAACACCCCCCTCTGTCCCTCTCTGGGACCTAGTGTGGTTTGGATTCAGAGAGATAATTAAATTAAATTGAATATTGAATTGAATATTGATTCAGAACCAGGAGATTAAGGTTGTTTACCTGTGAGCGGGTCATCTGTAGCAACACGCTCTTGTTCTGATTCGCTGGAATGTTCCGGTGGCTCTGGTGTGTCTGTCAACGGTAATAACTCCACCCCCTCTATGTTCCCATTCTGGGAAATACCCTCCTGCCATCCCAACAAAGATGAGCGGTTCACCTGCACAGGTACACAAACACACGCATGCACGCGCACACAAAGGTTATACTGGATATACTGTTATTGTATAAGTATATGACACCAATTAGACACCAGCTATATCCTGTGTAGGAAGATGTATTTTACAAAAAAATGTGTGCGTGTGTTTACCGGGAACGCCTGCAGACCCTCCTGTATGATGAAGCCCTCCACCAGGTGCGTTAAGACACGTCTCCCTCCCTCTGGCCAGACCCTCTGTGACCAAGGCTTGCGCTCCGATAAGCTGAAGGTCTCAGGGCAGCTCTGTGATAGGCTGAGGGTCTCTGGGTGGGAAGGGCTAACACGCAGGAGAGGAGGGGGGAGGTCAGATGAAAGGGTGAGGAAGGGTGAGGCAGGGGGAGACTGAGAGGAGAGACTCGACAAGACTGGGGGGAGGAAGAGAGAAGAGGAATGAGGGAGAGAGGAGGGAAGAGGAGGAGGAGGAAGAGTTCACAAGTTAGTTTAAAGTTTAATTAATAGGCCAAGGCTAAAGGTAATTGTGGAGAGACGCTGGTACCTGATTGGTTGTCAGACTGATTGAACATGTTCTCACAAAGGTCCTCTTGGTCCACGTGGGGGAGGTCTGGGGATTGCTCTATGGGACGTTCTGATGGGCTCTGGAGGTTTATGGGGGGTTCTGAGGGAGGGTCTGCATTGAGGTGTGAGTCTATCAGACTGGCCTGTCCTTTCCTCACATCTTTCTGTTCCTGCTCCTCCTCTACTTCCATCCTCTCTCTCTGCTCCTCCTCTATCTTCATCCTTTCCTCCCCCTCCTCCTCTATTTCTGTCATCTCTCTCAGTGTCTCAAATACTTTAACTCTCTCCATCCATTTCTCCTCTCCTCCAGTCCCCCCTTTCTCCTCTCTTTCAGTCCCCCCTTTCTCCTCTCCTCCAGACCCCCCTTTCTCCTCTCCTCCAGTCCCCCCTTTCTCTTTTCCTCCCACCCTCTCTCTATTCCTCTGCTCTTCTTCAATTACCCTCATCTTTTCTTCCTCTCCCCCTACCCTCTCTCTCTCCTCCCTTACCCCCTGTCTCCCCACTTCTCCTTTTGGCTCAATGTGTCCAGCCTGATAATGACGGTAGGGTAGGGGTGAGTTGGCTATGTGGATGGAGGAGGTGGGAGAGGCAGAGGTGTGGTCAGAAGTCCTCTGTGGTTGGGCATCGAGCTGAGGCGGTGGGGACTCAAGAACCAGGTGCTTTGATTGGACAGAAGCTGAGGTGTGTGTGTTGGCAGCAGGCTGTAGTTGGCTGCTGAGGCGGTGGGTGGAGCCAGCGGAGAGGGCAATGATTTGAAGCTGCCTTGATGCCGGTGGCAACCGATCAAAACAGGAAGTAGAACTCAAGGGGAGGGGCCTAGAGCCTGAGCTGACCTGCGATTGGCCTGGGGTGGACTGTGGGCTTTGAGATGACAAACTGCTGGCTGGTCCAGTCCACTGTCTGCTGGGCAGGGTCTGTCGGGCAGCGGCAGCAGCGATTGGTTGCAGGGCCGGGCTGTGTATCGGGGGCACCACTCTGTGGCCATTTGGAGAATGAAGTCTGGGTCTCAGAGGGACAGAACGCACAGAAGAGTAGAGAGCTGCAGAGAAGAGAAAAGAGAGTAAAAAGAGGGAGAGTGAATGAATGGTTTTACTGGACACACTATAAATCACTCATTCCCCCTGAACATTCTACTCTATATCACGTTTATGACTCACTTTGAGGTGGGACTGAGAGGTGCCGGGTGGGTGTGGTCCGTCTGTCTGTTACCATGGCACTGGGCTGGGGGTGTGGCCGGAGAGGGGGGAAAAGGGGTGTGCAGGGATGGGAGATAGGAGAGGGGGAGGAGGAGGAGGAGGAGGAGGAAGAGGGAGATTTGAGACGTAAAGAAGGGGGGATTGTGAGAGTTCCAGGAGCAGAGGGGCGCAGGGTTAGACTCTGGAGCTAAGGTGGAGGGAGGGTGGGAGAGAGGAAGGGTGGGTGGGGGAGAGGGAGGATGGGAGAGAGGAAGGGTGGGAGGGAGGAAGAGGGGAGGAAAATAAAGAGGGAGGGAGAGAGGGTGGAATAGAGGGAGGATGGGAGAGAGGAAGGGTAGGAGGGAGGGTGGGAGAGAGGGAGAGGGGAGGAAAATAAAGAGGGAGGGAGGGTGGGAGAGAGAGAGAGGGGAGGGAGGGAGGATGGGAGAAAGGGAGGGTGGGAGAGAGGGAGGATGGGAGGGAGGGAGGATGGGAGGGAGGATGGGAGGGAGGAAAATAAAGAGGGAGGGAGAAAGTGGGGGTTGAGAGGGAGTTTAGTTAAACTTGTGAGACAATCACAATCTTCAGTGGTCTCTCATACACCTAACACACACCTAGAGCAGAATCTTGAACTGAGGAATCTTGAAAAAGGCCAGTCTCAGGGTTCAGCTTCAGGAGTTTGAAGTTGGTAGAAGTAGGTCTGAGAGGTGTTTGTGTGTGTGTTGTTACACACTATCAGTGCAAAATAAATGTACACATACATGTTATTCAATTATTGCACCCATACTGCTTGCGCACGCCAACGAGCGTCTGCGTTGCCAGGCGCTAAAATAGAAGTGAATTCTATTTGTGACGCAGAACGCGCTACAAGTCCTGCCTCTCCCATCTCCTCATTGGTCTTTAGCATATACCAACGTGGGTGATTGAAAGATGAACGGAGGTCGGTTGTGGAATGCATGTTATTATGGACGTTAGTTGCCAATCGCCAAAAAGTCCCAAAGAAGAAAAAGATGCCTGGAAGGAGGAGAGATGACTAGATGACCGTTTTATCTGTGGATTAATTGTCGGAGTAGAGGACCTTGTGCGTTTCAGGTGAAATAACAACCCAATGTTTACATCCCAGGACAGATTACCTAGCAACAGCTAAATAGCCATAAATGTTTAATGCTTTCCGACCTGTCCCCAAATGAATATAATTGGTTCAGTTTGTTTTGATATTTCTACCTGCGTGTCATGATCACGTTTGGTGTGGGGGGACAAAATCAACTTGCGTGCATGCGGTTTGGGCATGGTGTAAGGCTGAGAGGTGTTGGTGTGTGTGTGTTGTTACACACTATCAGTTGGTAGAAGTAAGGCTGAGAGGTGTTGGTGTGTGTGTTGTTACCATCTGGGTCCTGAGCAGCATCTGGTCTCGGCTGGAACAAGAACTCCGACCTAGGAGCAAAGCCTGCTGGGATACCCTCTGTCTGACAGACGAGGTGCTCTGATAGGCTTGCACTAGAGTGGGTGTACCCACAGTGCGAGGGAAAGGGATCTGAGAGAGAGAGAGCAAGAGAGAGTGTATTTTGGATGTATTTTGAATACTGTACTCTAGGTTAAAGGAATTTAAACCAATTGATCCAGGAATGGACGTGGTTATCTGTTTAGTCAAATGTGTGTGTATGTGTGTGTGTTTGTGTGTGTCTGCTTGTGCCTATGTGTGTGCCCTGGTTACATAGTGTGCGTCTTTTGTTGAATTTTCTCTATGGTCAGTTACCTGTCTGCTGGCCGGGGTATGGAAAGGCGTGATTGGTGGAGAGGTGGGCGTGGGGACTGTCCTTGCGTTACCATTGGTCAAGAAGGAGGAAGTCCCGGGATCAGAAGACATGTTGCCATGGGTTACAGAGGGGGAGGGTAGAGAAGTGATGGCCGATACAGTTGGGGAGGAGGGAGAGGGCGCATGCTTGGTTGTTGGTAGAGAGGGTGTGATTGTGGGAGGAGTAGGGTTGGGGATGAGCATTGTGGTGGTGACGGGGGAGAGTGGTGGGGAAGTAGGTGTAAATGTTGGGGTGGGGGTGAGTACCATAGGGGTGAGGGTTTTATGGGTGAGCGTAGGGGGAGGTGAGGGGTTGGGGTTTAGTTTAGGGGGATTGGGGGTGGGTGTAGATGAGGAAGAGGGTGTGCATGTAGAGGTGAGGGTGAGTGTACTAGTAGAGGGAGTGGGGGAGAGTTCAGGAGGGCGGGAGGGATTAAGTTGAGGGGGAGTAGGGGTGAGTGTGGTAGGGGTGTGAGCAGCTGAAGACCTATTTGGGGATAGGGGGGTGGGGCTCCTGTTGAGTCCCTCTCTGGTCTCTGCTCTGCTCTCAGTGCATGTCTCCAAGGCCGGGTCTGTCTCCATCCCTCTAGGAATCAGCACTCTGCAGGAGGACACACAGTATCACACCTCTGTCTCTGTTTTACATTGTAGTTAATGATTTCAGCTGCAGCTACAGAAATAATCCCCACCTTTGGTCAAATCAGGAATGTTTCCAGAAGCTTCCCAGAAAACCGTTTAGACCAATGCACTTCCAAGTTTGTAAACAAAGTAATGGCAAACAATTTGGCCTACTTTTATAGGCCCACTCAGAATATGACTTAATTTATAATGGAAATATACGGAGATAATCATTGCTTCAGCAGGTGCCACCCACGCGTGACAGATACAAACATCTGGGTCAAGACTCGAGTGCCTCGCGCTGCCGGAGACTAGTGTCTTGCCTTTAATTATCATGTTTATGATGACGATGCTTAGGCTACTTTGTCAACAAATATCCTGCCAAGAAAATCCCAACCTATTAAAACGTGTGGCTGTCACGGAATGTTCTATCAAAACCACCAAGAAAGAGTAGCCTACAGTAGGCCAAACCCAAACCAGCTGTGACGCATGCAGCCGAGCCTATTCTCTCTCTATCCATTAACAAAAAGGAAACGCATGTTCGTTTTCCTATTAGGCTACACCTTCTGTCAATGTCAGTGCGTTTCTGGAAATGACAAATAACAGTCAGTAGACTAAAAGGGGCGTGCGTGAGACACATTGCGGGCTCCACTTCCTGGTATGAGAGACCACAGAATGTGTATTCAACAGCAGCACGTCACAACATCAGCCCCGATAAAATTATATTTATGACTTTGGCTTTCGCTTGAGGTAAACCTGCCACAAAATGAAAGTGGCAGGTAAACACTATCCTAGTCAGACGCGGATGTTTCAACAACAAGTGTGAAATATATGCTACGAATATTTCAGAGTAGCTAAATGTGATTTTATGATGAATAGAATCACCCCATGATTCGTAAGTTGTCCCATCTGTGCTCCCCTCACCACCCCCACCCACACCTCCATACCTGCCGGGGGTCTGTGTGGAGGCAGACCGCTTAGGGAGGCCAGAGAGTCGGGTGCGATGGGCCAGTCAGTCCGGCAGATGGGAGGAATGGAGAGAGTACAGTAGCGTAGAGCTGTGACGCTCACAGAGCAGAGGGCAGAGGGAGAGGCGATACAGCACCACGCACAGTGCAGGAGGACTGCACACAAACTGTGGGTGAGTGTAGTGGCATCCTGCCCATAGAGGGCACAAAGGCACGTGCCGCCTCAGATTTGGCCTGTTTTTTTTAAATGTCAGATGTTAAATTAATTAAAAAACAAAATTTTTAAGACCATGTTTTATCATAATAAAAACATTTTGCGGAAGGGGCACACTATCTGGATCAGGTGTAAAAGTATTGCTTCTGTCTGTGCGTGGCCCAACCTGGTCAACTGCCTTTCCACAAAGCATCGTTGATTATCGCTCCACAAAAGTCGCATCCAAAGAGATGCCTAGGACACTAGATACTCTAGCGCATGCAGTATTGTCAGTGGAGGAGGAGTGAAAGTGTATACACAGCATTTGATGTGCAGGAGGTATGTTTGTAAATTTATTTTGTTAAGCTATGCACTCTATTGATTCCTTCTTGATGAATAAATAATACAAAAACGTGTTGTTGTTTCCCTGTAAAAACGGTAAGGTTGCTAGACTTTAGAAAAGCAAACAATGACTAACTATACTGAAAAATATACAGTCGTTGTCAAAAGTTGAGAATGACAAGTATTGGTCGCCACAAAGTTTGCTGCTTTAGTGTTCTTAGATCTTTATCTCAGTAGTTACTATGGTACACTGAAGTATAATTACAAGTATTCCATAAGTGTCAAAGGCTTTCATTGACAATGACATTCAGTTTATGCAGAGTCAATATTTGCAGTGTTGACCCTTCTTTTTCAAGACCTCTGGAATTTGCCCTGGCATGCTGTCAATTACCTTCTGGGCCACATCCTGACTGATGGCAGGCCATTCTTGCATAATCAATGCTTGGAGTTTGTCAGAAGTTGTGGGTTTTTGTTTGTCCACCCGCCTCTTGAGGATCGACCACAAGTTCTCAATGGGAATAAGGTCTGGGGAGTTTCCTGGCCATGGACCCAAAATGTCGATGTTTTGTTCCCGAGCCACTTAGTTATCACTTTTGCCTTATGGCAAGGTGCTCCATCATGCTGGAAAAGGCATTGGTCGTCACCAAACTGTTCTTGGATGGTTGGGAGAAGTTGCTCTCTGAGGATGTGTTGGTACCATTCTTTATTCATAGCTGTGTTCTTAGGCAAAATTGTGAGTGAGAGAAAATGACTCTACCCCAGTCCTCAGCAGTCCAATCCCTGTACTTTTTGCAGAATATCAGTCTGTCCCTGATGTTTTTCATGGAGAGAAGTGGCTTCTTTGCTGCCCTTCTTGACACCAGGCCATCCTCCAAAAGTCTTCGCCTCACTGTGCGTGCAGATGCACTCACACCTGCCTGCTGCCCTTACTGAGCAAGCTCTGCACTGGTGGTGCCCCGATCCCGCAGCTGAATCAACTTTAGGAGACGGTCCTGGCGCTTGCTGGACTTTCTTGGGCGCCCTGACGCCTTCTTCACAACAATTGAACCTCTCTCCTTGAAGTTCTTGATGATCCGATAAATAGTTGATTTAGGTGCAATCTTATCAGCAGCAATATCCTGCCTATGAATCCCTTTTTGTGCAAAGCAATGATGACGGCACGTGTTTCCTTGCAGGTAACCATGGTTGACAGAGGAAGAACAATGATTTCAAGCACCACCCTCCTTTTAAAGCTTCCAGTCTGTTATTCTGACTCAATCAGCATGACAGAGTGATCTCCAGCCTTGTCCTCGTCAACACTCTCTAACCTGTGTTAACGAGACAAGTCACTGACATGATGGCAGCTTGTCCTTTTGTGGCAGGGCTGAAAAGCAGTGGAAAGGATTTTGGGGGATTAAATTCATTTTCATGGC
This sequence comes from Thymallus thymallus, assembly GCA_023634145.1. Classification (NCBI taxonomy): domain Eukaryota; kingdom Metazoa; phylum Chordata; class Actinopteri; order Salmoniformes; family Salmonidae; genus Thymallus; species Thymallus thymallus. Next base: position 6,778,678 of record CM042417.1, on the reverse strand, counting down.
AAAGAGGGACTTTGCAATTAATTGCAATTCATCTGATCACTCTTCATGACATTCTGGAGTATATGCAAATTGCCATCATCAACACTGAGGCAGCAAACTTTGTGGAGACCAATACTTGTGTCATTCTCAAAACTGTGCATTCGGAAAGTATTCAGACCCCTTGAATTTTTCCACATTTTGTTACGCTACAAGCCTTACTCTAAAATTGATTAAATAGTTTCTCAAATCTACACACAATAACCCTTAATGTCAAAGCAAAAAAACATTTTAGTTTTTTGCAGATTTATAAAATAAACCACCAGAAAAATCACATTTACATAAGTATTCAGACCCTTTACTCAGTACTTTGTTAAAGCACCTTTGGCAGCGATTATAGCCTCAAGTCTTCTTGGATATGACGCTACAAGCTTGGCACACCTGTATTTGGGGAGTTTCTCCCATTCTTCTCTGCAGATCCTCTCAAGCTCTGTCAGGTTGGATGGGGAGCGTCTCTCCAGAGATGTTCGATCGGGTTCAAGTCCGGGCTCTGGCTGGGCCACTCAAGGACATTCAGAGACTTGTCCTGAGGCTCTATGGAGCAGGTTTTCATCAAGGATCTCTCAGTATTTTGCTCCGTTCCTCTTTTCCTTGATCCTGACTAGTCTCCCAGTCCCTTCCGCTGAAAAACATCCCCACAGCATGATGCTGCCACCACCATCCTTCACCGTAGGGATGGTGCCAGGTTTCTTCCAGATGTGACGCTTGGCATTCAGGCCAAAGTGTTCAATCTTGGTTTCATCAGAGCAGAGAATCTTGTTTCTCATGGTCTGACAGTCCTTTAGGTGCCTTTTGGCAAACTCCAAGCGGATGTCAGGTGCCTTTAACTGAGGAGTTGGTTCCGTCTGGCCACTCTATCATAAAGGCCTGATTGGTAGAATGCTGCAGAGATGGTTGTCTTTCTGGAAGGTTCTCCCATCTCCACAGAGGAACTCTGGAGCTCTGTCAGAGTGACCATCGGTTCACCTCCCCCGATTGCTCAGTTTGGCCAGCTCTAGGAAGAGTTTTTTTTGGTACCATTCCCAGGTTTGTGCCTCGACACAATCCTGTCTCGGAGCTCTACGGACAATTCCTTCGACCTCCTGGATTGTTTTTTGCTCTGATATGCTCTGTCAACTGTGGGACTTTATATTGACAGGTGTGTGCCTTTCCAAATAATGTCCAATCAATTGAATTTACCACAGGTGGACTCCAATCAAGTTGTAGAAACATTAAGGATGATCAATGGGAACAGGATGCACCTGAGCTCAATTTCGAGTCTCATAGCAAAGGCTCTGAATACCTACGTATGTAAATATAGTGTTTGTGTTTTAGATTTATCAATTTTTTTTACATTTCTAAAAACCAGTTTTCACTTTGTCATTATGGGGTATTGTGTGTAGATTGAGGTCTGAATACTTTCCGAATGCACTGTACCTTTTACATAGCATTAGGCATAATGATTATGGCTCTAGATTGCAGGAAAAAGAGGGTTTATTAAAAATATACACTTACAAACAAATAGAACATGTTTCAGTTTAATACAATATGCAAAGAAACAAGATATAGATTTATCAGTAATGGCTGTTGAAGACGAAAAGGCTTTCTGCAGTCTTGAATGGCCTTTCTTTTATTGAAAACTTTTAATGCTTTCAACATTCCAGCTGAAATGTCCTAAAGCAAAAATATACATAAATAATACATTATGTGATGGAATTGCTTTAGTAAGGGGGGCATTGCCTGTTTGCATGGCAATTGAAACGCTTTCAGAAAGAATTAGACCCACATAATGTAACAGGTATCAGTATTGGTAAACATGAATATAAACTAAACTTATTTGCAGATGATCTCCTGAAATACCTGTCCAATATTGAAAACTCAATGCCCTCTTTGCAAAAAACATTACAGAATACTCTAAATTCTCAGGATATAAAATGAACGTATTGGCAATAGGAAATAGTAAAAGAATAACTCACAATCTAGAGCCACAAAAAATATTAAATACTTATTAAGAATGCTTAATAAGTGACAACAATAAAAAAATATAAAGATAACTTTATTCCATTACTCAACAATATGAAAGCAGATCGAATTAAATTGAATAATCTTCCCATAAATCTTACAGGTAAACTAAATCTCTTTAGAATGGCATGGCTCGCAAAGTTTTTGTATTTATTTTCGGTAATAACAATTACCCCATCGAAAACTTTATTTTAAAAAGTACACTTGGTCATAATGCTTTATATGGGCAAATACAATTAATAGAATAAAAAGGAACACTTCCTAAATCTGAGGGTGGTTTTAACTTTTTTACTTGCAACATACAGTTGAAGTCGGAAGTTTACATACACTTAGGTTGAAGTAATTAAAACTCATTTTTCAACCACTCCAGATTTCATGTTAACAAACTATAGTTTTGGCAAGTCGGTTAGGACATCTACATTGTGCATGACACAAATAATTCTTCCAACAATTGTTTACAGACAGATTATTTCAATTATAATTCACTATAATCACAATTCCAGTGGGTCAGAAGTTTACATACACTAAGTTGACTGTGCCTTTAAACAGCTTGGAAAATTCCAGAAAATGATGTCATGGCCTTAGAAGCTTTTGATAGGCTAATTGACATAATTTGAGTAAACTGGAGGTATATCTGTGGATGTATTACAAGGCCTACCTTCAAACTCAGTGCCTCTTTGCTCGACATCATGGGAAATCAGCAAAGACCTCTACAAATAATTGTAGAATGGTCTGGCTCATCCTTGGGAGCAATTTCCAAACGCCTGAAGGTACCATGTTCATCTGTACAAACAATAGTACGCAAGTATAAACACCATGGGACCATGCAGCCGTCATACTGCTCAGGAAGGAGACGCGTTCTGTCTCCTAGAGATGATCGTACTTAGGTGCGAAAAGTGCAAATCAATCCCAGAACAACAGCAAAGGACCTTGTGAAGATGCTGGAGGAAACAGGTACAAAAGTATCTATATCCACAGTAAAACGAGTCCTATATAGACATAACCTGAAAGGCCGTTCAGCAAGGAAGAATCCACTGCTCCAAAACCGCCATAAAAAAGCCAGACTACGGTTTGTAACTGCACATGGGGACAAAGATTGTACTTTTTGGAGAAATGCCCTCTGGTCTGATGAAACAAAAATAGAACTGTTTGGCCATAAAGACCATTGTTATGTTTGGAGGAAAAAGGGGGAGGCTTGCAAGCCGAAGAACACCATGCCAACCGTGAAGCACGGGGGTGGCAGCATCATGTTGTGGGGGTGCTTTGCTGCAGGAGGGGCTGGTTCACAAAATAGATGGCATCACGAGGAAGGAAAATGATGTGGATATATAGAAGCAACATCTCAAGACAACAGTCAGGAAGTTAAAGCTTTGTTGCAAATTTTTACTAGGATTAAATGTCAGGAATAGTATATTTGGCTAAGGTGTATGTAAACTTCCGACTTCAACTGTAACTAACCATAGCTTCTTGTTCCATCTGTGCCCTAACCCTTACCTTCTACATTTAAACAGCAATGGGCTGACGTCAGCGTTCGATGTCCCAAGGATCCCGTTTAAAGTTTTCCCTTGATACATGGACAGACTGTCTGCTCAGAAGAGAAACATTTCAACAAAAACACAGTCATACAAAGGCAAAGAATCATCAACATCAGGCCTTTTATTATTAAACTGCTGTTTGAAAATACAAGTTTACCCTCATCACCTCAGGATGAATAGAAAATATAATGTCATCACTATGGTAACAGAGAATCAGAATAGACAACTGAAAAGCCGACAGCAATATGATCATCCTCCAGCGAATCCTTCAACAAGACCATGCTCTATTGACTGACAGACAGACACGCTGTTCTAGCACTCACATACAATTCAGTTCTGGTACAGAGGTTATTTCCAATTATGGTTATGACCAATCCCTTTCAGGTTCTAACTTGTACGGAGGGCCATGTGGGACATTCTGCATGGCCAAGTTCTCTCTCGTGAATACACGCAAACACACGCGAGTCACACACGCAACAAACACACTTACAGAGCGTATAATAAAACGAAAACAAGCAATCATGATGAAACAATAATGAGATTTAAAAATGAAACACAGGTAATGAAACTTCTCCAAATGTGCTGATCGGTTACAACTGTTTGTTGAAACTAGTTACTAGCAAGTTATGCCTCCCTCCTCCCTCAAACCCTACGCTCCTCGACAGATAGAAAAATAGAGATATGGGACAGACTGTTAGCCCCAGTCTCCACCTCCCCTGGACAGACTGTTAGCCCCCGCCTCCACCTCCCCTGGACAGACTGTTAGCCCCAGTCTCCACCTCCCCTGGACAGACTGTTAGCCCCAGTCTCCACCTCCCCTGGACAGACTGTTAGCCCCAGTCTCCACCTCCCCTGGACAGACTGTTAGCCCCAGTCTCCACCTCCCCTGGACAGACTGTTAGCCCCAGTCTCCAGAAGTTGCCCTTAGGTACAGATCTAGAATAAACGTACCCTCCCCAAATCCATTTAAGATGGACTGCGACCCATTAACCATTATACAAACCTGGACAGTTCTGGAAGTCACAGATCTAGGATCAACTTCCCCTCCCCAAATCCTAACCGTAACCCCACCGTTCCCTTTGCCCCTCAGAGCACCAGTGGAGAGACTACCTCTTGCCCCTCTTGTTTCCCACCGGGGGCTTCTTGAGCTGAAGCAGTGGACCTCCCGTGCCGAAGCCCATGGCGGGAGGATTGGACACGCCAAACGTCAGGCCTGCAGACGCGTTGAGGCCAGGGTTACTGAAGTTAAACCCCGAACTACTGCTGCTACCAAAACCTGGAGGGGAGAGATTTAAATATTTAGCATGCTTACAGGGTGAATCTGCTGAGACTCCCTCAAGAGAGCTTGCATGAGGAGAGGTGTGTGTGTGTACCTGCGCTCAGGCTCCCTCCCGAGGGCTTGCTGGCGGAGGAGAAACCTAATGAGCCCCCCGTCGCAACCCCCCCGAAACCTGGACCCCCACCAAACACTGCAGGAGAGAGAGAGGGAGGGAGCCAAGCTTTAGTAACACACACACACACACAATGTTGCCACTACTTGACAGAGGGAGAGAGCTTAGCTTCCTGGACACACACACACTTACTGAAAGGGCGTGTGAGAAAGAGAGGGAGTTAAGCCTCTGTAATGGCTCTCTAACAGGGTTTACTGAGAGTAGACCAATGAGGATAAAGCAGCTGGTATCCAAACAGGGTGAGTACCAGAGGGTGAGGAACAGAGAAAGAGAGGAACAGAGAAAAAGAGGAACAGAGAAAAAGAGGAACAGAGAAAAAGAGGAACAGAGAAAAAGAGGGTGTGGAACAGAGGAAGTTAGATAGATAAAAAGACAGACCAACAGATGGTGAGAAAGAGGGGGATTGTAAAAAGCAGGAGGAAGAGAGATGGATGGGGATGAGAAAAGAACACTATGTAAAAAGAGAGGTAGTACCTCCGAGGCCTGATGAGCCCAAGCTAGAGCCCACTCCTGAGGCAAAGGGGTTTCCCAAGCCAGACCCCAGGGGTGCCTGGCTCCCTGAGACAGACAGAGAGAACACAGCTTACTCCTCTGGACTAGAGACTGTCTCTTACTGAAGTCAAGTTCCTCCTCTCCTCTGCAATGTTCAGTGGTGGCATAGGCGATCTCAAGAGTGTGAACAGAGTAACATCTCAGGACCCAGTGGATTAGTGGTTCTTATATTACATTTCACAAGACTACAGTAGTCTTCTCAGACTTCAATAAGCCCAAACTCCCATCTCCTCCCAACTCTAACCTTAGGATCACATCTAAGTTGTTCCCCTTGATATACCTAATCACTACAGATTGGCTATTTATTAGTGATATAATGTAACTATGCGACTGTGGATCGAATCAAATGGTAAAAGGGCAATTCCATGTTAACAGAGTGATGCTGATACTCAGATGGGTATCAAACAAAAAACAATGATTGCAAAGTTAAACAAAACCATACAACTCTATGCACAAGGACGACATTTAACAGTTTCCACTAAACATTTTAGGAACACACATTTACAGTGCAGTCGGAAAGTATTCAGACCCCTTCATTTTTCCACATTTTGTTACAGCGTTATTCTAATAAGAAAGCGAAAACAGGTTTAGACATTTTTGCAAATGTATTACAAATAAAAAACATAAATACCTTAATTTACATAAGTATTCAGACTCTTCGCTATGAGACTCGAAATTGAGCTGATTTGGAAAGGCACACACACACCTGTCTATATAAGGTCCAACAGTTGACAGTGCATGTCAGAGCAAAAATCAAGCCATGAGGTCGAAGGAATTGTCCGTAGAGCTCCAAGACAGGATTGTGCCTACATATTTCTTAAAGGGAAGAAGTTTGGAACCACCAAGACTTCCCAGAGCTGGCCGCCAGGCCAAACTGAGCAACCAGGGGAGAAGGGCCTTGTTCAGGGAGGTGACCAAGAACCCGATGGTCACTCTGACAGAGCTCCAGAGTTCCTCTGTGGAGATAGGAGAACCTTCCAGAAAGACAACCATCTCTGCAGCACTCCACCAATCAGGCCTTTATGGTAGAGTGGCCAGACAGAAGCCACTCTTCAGTTAAAGGCACGACAGCCCGCTTAGAGTTTTCCCAAAGGCACCGAAAAGATTCTCAGACCATGAGAAACAAGATTCTTTGGTCTGATGAAACCAAGACTTAACTCTTTGGCCTGAATGCCAAGCATCATGTCTGGAGGAAACCTGGCACCAACCCTGAAGCATGGTGGTGGCAGCATCATGCTGTGGGGATGTTGTCAGAGGCAGGGACTGGGAGACTAGTCCGGACCGAGAGAAAGATGAACGGAGCAAAGTACAGAGAGATCCTTGATGAAAACCTTCTCTAGAACGCTCAGAATGTCAGACTGGGGTGAAGGTTCACCTTCCAACAGGACAATGACCCTAAGTACACAGCCAAGACAACACAGGAGTGTTCGGGACAAGTCTCTGAATGTCCTTGAGTGGTCCAGCCAGACCCGGACTTGAACCCGATCAAAAATAACTGTGAAGTGACGCTCCCCATCCAACCTGACAGATCTTGAGAGGATCTGCAGAGAAGAATGAGAGAAACTCCCCAAAAAACAAGCTTGAAAGCGCCATACCAAAAAACACTCAAGTCTGTAATCGCTGTCAAAGGTGAGTCAACAAAGTACTGAGTAAAGGGTCTGAATACTTATGTAAACGTGATATTTCAGTTTATATTTTTTTAAATAAAATGTGCAAGAATTTCAAAAAAATCTGTTTTTGCTTTGTCATTATGGGGTATTGTGTGTAGATTAATGAGGAAAACAAACTATTTTAGAATAAAGCTGTAACCTAACAAAATGTGGAAAAAGTCAAGGGGTCTGAATATTTTCCAAATGCACTGTCCTTGAAGAACAGTGTAGATGGAGTGGAAATGTTTGTCGTCCTTGTTTTTTGTTTTTTGTTTGGCATCGTCTCAGCATCACTCTGTTAACGTGGATAAAGTAAAACGTTAGTGTGGTAGAAACATGGCTGCTAGTACATTCACTCTGAACCTTGGGGCACCAGTCTTGTTTCTTTTTAGCGGTTCTCAAAATGGATTTTAGAGTTGCAGCCTCGGCTATCGTATTCTCTTAAATCCAAATGGGTTTTCTAAAATCTGTGGTTTACCAGTCAAAAAGAAACAAAGACAAGGTCGCTCCTTTAAAAACTGATTTATTGTCAGATAAAAGCAGTTCCACTTACATAAAACAGACAAACAGTTAAAGGACACAACCGAATGTTAATTCCTAGCTGCTATGGTTGTATTTGATTTTTTCCAAAACGGTTCAAGATTCCAAGAGTGAAGGAACTAGCACGTGCCAGAAAAAAATGCATCGCAAACAATTATTAATATATGTCAAGTTTCAAAGGCACACAATATTATATAGTGTCAGATATATGCATCATCAACAACAACAAGCATTGGTTATATATTATTTTATAAACTGGGTGGTTGGAGCCCTGAATTCTGATTGGCTGACAGCCGTGGTATACAACGGGTATGACAAAACATTTATTTTTTACTGCCCCAATTACGTTGGTAACCAGTTTATAATAGCAATAAGGAACCTCAGGGGTTTGTGGTATATGGCCAATATGCCACCGCTAAGGGCTGTATCCAGGCACACTGTGTTGCGTTGTGCATAACAACAGCCCATAGCCGTGGTATATTGGCCTTATACCACACCCTCTCGAGCATTATTGCTAAATAATATATATATATATTTAGTTATTTATTTAGAGTAAACACATTGTTCTAAACAAAAGCACTCTGAATCAGAGTGAAGATTAGCGGTGTGTTACAACGCTCCAGAACAGGCCCCAGAATTGCCATCTGTATTAGTAAACTGATCCAGTAGGGAAACTACACCTCCCCAGCCAACACCACCAGTGTTGTACATACTACACCCCAGAGTACCTGCCTGGCACTATGTAGCTAGCCCTGAGTCTGAACACTGAGTGGAGGGACAGTATCTCAGCCAGTCAGTCAAACCACTCAAAAAGAAGCCCTCAAAAAGTCCCAAGATTAGCCATCACTGTTACACTAACGGGAGTCGGCCATCTGCAGCAGCCAAACGAGTTCCAGAACGAATCTACGAGTTCCAGAACGAATCTACGAGTTCCAGAACGAATCTACGAGTTCCAGAACGAATCTACGAGTTCCAGAACGAATCTACGAGTTCCAGAACGAATCTACGAGTTCCAGAACGAATCTACGAGTTCCAGAACGAATCTACGAGTTCCAGTTCCACATTATCTACTCATTCTAAAATATTCAGAGTTCCAGAGTGGCTCTGGAACATTAGCGTGAGATGGTGGACAGACAGACAGGTCAGTCCAGAGCAGCAGTTGGTTAATCTCAGAGCACAAATTGTCCCTGGGAATACAGAACAACACTGGCCTTCCCCATGCAGTCGATACGAGCAGCAAGTTCACAGTCTCTCTCCTGCTAAACTAGTGAGTGATGTAACACTGAAGCCATTCTATTAAATAGAATGGATCATGAAACTAAAGAAAACTAGGTTCCGTCTGTACAGACTGTGTCATCAGCTCCTCTGCTATCTATTTCCTGGAGCCAGTGTTAAGTATTGTGTGTAGGAAATACTGTTAAATCACAATCATTATCACAAAAGGTTATTGTAGAATGCATAGTGATAAGTCGGATGGACTATCAGGACCGGGGTGTCAAACTCATTGAATGGAGGGCCTAGTGTCTGCATGTTTTTGCTTTTTCATTTCAATTAAGACCTAGACAACCAGGTGAGGGGAGTTCCTTACTAATCAATTACCTTTATTCATCAATCAAGTACAAGGGAGCAGCGAAAACCCACAGACGCTAGGCCCTCCGTGGAATGAGTTTGACTCGTTGTTTAGAACAGTGGTTCCCACTGGTTACTGTACCACCAACTGAATTTTGCTCTGCCAGGAGTACCCCCTCATGTGCATTTTACCAGTAACCCTATTTACTCATGAGTTCCCCTGATTGGGAACCACTGGTTTAGACTATACAATGATCATTACCAGCTAAGGCAGTCAGTCAATGTTCTGTCTACAATGCAAATACATTCATACAGTTGAAGTCGGAAGTTGACAACCACTTAGGTCATTAAAACTCATTTTTCAACCACTCCCCACATTTCATGTTAACAAACTATAGTTTTCGCAAGTCAGTTAAGACATCTACTTAATAAGAGTACTAACTCTTCCAACAATTGTTTACAGACAGATTATTTCACTTCTAATTCACTATATCACAATTCCAATGGGTCAGAAGTTTACATAAACTAAGTTGACTGTGCCCTTAAACAGCTTGGAAAATTCCAGAAAATTATGTCATGGCTTTAGAAGCTTCTGATAGGCTAATTATCATGGGAAAATCAAAAAGAAATCAGCCAAGACTTCAGAATTTTTTTTTGTAGACCTCCACAAGTCTGGTTCATCCTTGGGAGCAATTTTCCAAACACCTGAAGGTACCATGTTCATCTGTACAAACAATAGTACGCAAGTATAAACACCATGGGACCACGCAGCCGTCATACCGCTCAGGAAGGAGACGCGTTCTGTCTCCTAGAGATGAACGTACTTAGGTGCGAAAAGTGCAAATCAATCCCAGAACAAAACAACAGCAAAGGACCTTGTGAAGATGCTGGAGGAAACAGGTACAAAAAGTATCTATATCCACAGTAAAACGAGTCCTATATCGACATAACCTGAAAGGCCGCTCAGCAAGGAAGAAGCCACTGCTCCAAAACCGCCATAAAAAAAGCCAGACTACGGTTTGCAACTGCACATGGGGACAAAGATCGTACTTTTTGGAGAAATGTCTTCTGGTCTGATGAAACAAAAATAGAACTGTTTGGCCATAATGACCATCGTTATATTTGGAGGAAAAAGGGGGAGGCTTGCAAGCCGAAGAACACCATCCCAACCGTGAAGCACGGGGGTGGCAGCATCATGTTGTCGGGGTGCTTTGCTGCAAGACGGACTGGTGCACTTCACAAAATAGATGGCACCATGAGGAAGTAAAATTATTTGGATATATTGAAGCAACATCAAGACATCAGTCAGGAAGTGGACAATGGACAATGACCCCAAGCATACTTCCAAAGTTGTGGCAAAATGGCTTAAGGACAACCAAGTCAAGGTGTTGGAGTAGCCATCACAAAGCCCTGACCTCGATCCTATAGAAAATGTGTGGGAAGAACTGAAAAAGCGTGTGCGAGCAAGGAGGCCTACAAACCAAAATTCACCCAACTTATTGTGGGAAGCTTGTGGAAGGCTATCCGAAACGTTAGACCCAAGTTAAACAATTTAAAGGCAATGCTACCAAATACTAATTGAGTGTATGTAAACTTTAGACCCACTGGGAATGTGATGAAAGGAATAAAAGCTGAAATAAATCATTCTCTGTACTATTATTCTGACATTTTACCTTCTTAAAATAAAGTGTTGATCCTAACTGATCTAAGACAGGGAATCTTTACTAGGATTAAATGTCAGGAATTGTGAAAAACTGAATTTAAATGTATTTGGCTAAGGTGTATGTAAACTTCGACTTCAACTGTACACACACACACACACACACACACAAACAAACTTTAGCAACAAGAGCGTGCTATTATTGCTATGACAACTCCATGGTAACTTAATATACTGCCATGGTTATAAAAAGGGATTAATTTCTTTAAAACTTAAAATCTTTAAATTAAAACACCAAACAAACTACTGTTTGACCTGTACAGTAAGTCAGTGTTCCCCAACTCGTCCTCCAGTAACCCCAACAATACATATTTTTGTTATGGCCCCGGAAAAGCACACCTGATTCTACTTGTTAATTAATCAAAAATGTGTACTGTTGGGGGAACTCGAGGACCGGAGTTGGGAACCAGCTTGCTGCAGTAAGTGGCAGCATCTTCTTTAAACACTAGGCTATACAGAATGACACAAGGTCTCCACAAAGTTTGCTGCCTCAGTGTTGATGATGGCAATTTGCATATACTCCAGAATGTCATGAAGAGTGATCAGATGAATTGCAATTAATTGCAAAGTCCCTCTTTGCCATGAAAATGAATTTAATCCCCCAAAATCCTTTCCACTGCTTTTCAGCCCTGCCACAAAAGGACAAGCTGCCATCATGTCAGTGACTTGTCTCGTTAACACAGGTGAGAGAGTGTTGACGAGGACAAGGCTGGAGATCACTCTGTCATGCTGATTGAGTCAGAATAACAGACTGGAAGCTTTAAAAGGAGGGTGGTGCTTGAAATCATTGTTCTTCCTCTGTCAACCATGGTTACCTGCAAGGAAACATGTGCCGTCATCTTTGCTTTGCACAAAAAGGGCTTCACAGGCAAGGATATTGCTGCTAGTAAGATTGCACCTAAATCAACCATTTATCGGATCATCAAGAACTTCAAGGAGAGAGGTTCAATTGTTGTGAAGAAGGCGTCAGGGCGCCCAAGAAAGTCCTGCAAGCGCCAGGACCGTCTCCTAAAGTTGATTCAGCTGCGGGATCGGGACACCACCAGTGCAGAGCTTGCTCAGGAATGGCAGCAGGCAGGTGTGAGTGCATCTGCACGCACAGTGAGGCGAAGACTTTTGGAGGATGGCCTGGTGTCAAGAAGGGCAGCAAAGAAGACACGTCTCTCCTGGAAAAACATCAGGGACAGACTGATATTCTGCAAAAGGTACAGGTATTGGACTGCTGAGGACTGGGGTAGAGTCATTTTCTCTGATGAATCCCCTTTCCGATTATTTGGGCCATCCGGAAAACACCTTGTCTGGAGAAGACAAGGTGAGCGCTACCATCAGTCCTGTGTCATGCCAACAGTAAAGCATCCTGAGACCATTCATGTGTGGGGTTGCTTCTCAGCCAAGGGAGTGGGCTCACTCACAATTTTGCCTAAGAACACAGCCATGAATAAAGAATGGTACAAACACATCCTCAGAGAGCAACTTCTCCCAACCATCCAAGAACAGTTTGGTGACGACCAATGCCTTTTCCAGCATGATGGAGCACCTTGCCATAAGGCAAAAGTGATAACTAAGTGGCTTGGGGAACAAAACATTGACATTTTGGGTCCAACTCCCCAGACCTTATTCCCATTGAGAACTTGTGGTCGATCCTCAAGAGGCGGGTGGACAAACAAAAACCCACAACTTCTGACAAACTCCAAGCATTGATTATGCAAGAATGGACTGCTATCAGTCAGGATGTGGCCCAGAAGTTAATTGACAGCATGCCAGGGCGGATTGCAGAGGTCTTGAAAAAGAAGGGTCAACACTGCAAATATTGACTGTCATTGTCAATGAAAGCCTTTGACACTTATGGAATACTTGTAATTATACTTCAGTGTACCATAGTAACTACTGACATAAAGACCTAAGAACACTGAAGCAGCAAACTTTGTGGAGACCAATACTTGTGTCATTCTCAAAACCTTTGATACAATTAATTCATCAATCAAGTACAAGGGAGGAGTGAAAAACTGCAGACACTCGGCCCTCAGTGGAATGACTGACATGTGCTATACACTGTCAGTCTACCTTTTAATCGTGTATCAAGGTAGACTGCAAGGTAGACTGCTGCCACATAGTGAAAGCAACATCACTGCTTCAGAAAACACACACAGTGGTCCTCATCTAAACCAGTTTGTACCCCCCCTCCGATTTGATATGTAATGGATGACTGAGCACACTCACTTAGCACCACATTATACCACTCCATACTAAGATATTCTATTCTCAATAAAACCAAACTAATTCAGCTTCACAACAAAGCACTTTCACCCAAACCCAAAGACATTGCAGCCTCCAGGTTCAGTTGTTCAAAGGATACTAGTCTAGTCTGGGACAGATTTGAGAGCGGGTCTTGCTGTTTCGTCTCATCTCCAGTAACCTGAGCACTCTCACTCGTTCATTCATTGTTCATTTTAGGCCCCATCCCTCCTTTTCCCAGTAGAGGAAAAAGCCCCACTGAAATAATGTTAAGTGCTTCTCTTTTACTGGGAGAGAGAGAGAGAGAGAGAGAGAGAGAGAGAGAGAGAGAGAGAGAGAGGAGACAGACAGAGAGAGGAGAGAGAGAGAGAGGAAAGGAGAGAGAGGAGACAGAGAGAGAGGAGAGAGAGAGGAGACAGAGACAGAGAGAGAGGAGACAGAGAGAGAGGAAAGGAGAGACAGAGAGAAGACAGAGAGACGAGACAGAGAGAGAAGAGACAGAGAGAGAGAGAGGAGACAGAGAGAAGACAGAGAGACGAGACAGAGAGAGAGGAGACAGAGATAGAGAGGAGACAGACAGAGAGGAGACAGAGAGAGAGAGAGGAGACAGACAGAGAGGAGACAGAGAGAGAGAGGAGACAGACAGACAGACAGAGAGAGAGGAGACAGACAGACAGAGAGAGAGGAGACAGAGAGAGAGGAGACAGACAGAGAGAGAGGAGACAGACAGAGAGAGAGGAGACAGACAGAGAGAGAGGAGACAGACAGACAGACAGAGAGAGAGGAGACAGACAGACAGAGAGAGAGGAGACAGAGAGAGAGGAGACAGACAGACAGAGAGAGAGGAGACAGACAGACAGAGAGAGAGGAGACAGGAGAGAGAGAGAGAGGAGGGAGACAGAGAGAGAGAAGACAGATTTGAGAGCGGGTCTTGCTGTTTCGTCTCATCTCCAGTAACCTGAGCACTCTCACTCGTTCATTCATTGTTAATTTTAGGCCCCATCCCTCCTTTTCCCAGTAGAGGAAAAAGCCCCACTGAAATAATGTTAAGTGCTTCTCTTTTACTGGGAGAGAGAGAGAGAGAGAGAGAGAGAGAGAGAGAGAGAGAGAGAGAGAGAGAGAGGAGACGAGACAGGAGAGAGAGAGAGAGAGAGAGAGGAAAGGAGAGGAGAGGAGAGAAGACAGAGAGAGAGAGAGAGAGAGAGGAGACAGAGAGGAGACGAGACAGGAGAGAGAGAGAGGAGACAGAGAGAGAGAGAGAGAGAGAGAGAGGAAAGGAGAGGAGAGGAGAGAAGACAGAGAGAGAGAGACAGAGAGAGGAGACAGAGAGGAGACAGAGAGAGAAGAGGAGAGAGAGACAGAGAGGAGAGAGAGACAGAGAGGAGAGAGAGAGAGAGGAGAGGAGACAGAGAGAGAAGAGGAGAGAGAGAGAGAAGAGGAGAGAGAGAGAGAAGAGGAGAGAGAGACAGAGAGGAGAGAGAGACAGAGAGGAGAGAGGAGAGGAGACAGAGAGAGGAGAGAGAGAAGAGGAGAGAGAGAGAGAAGAGGAGAGAGAGAGAGAAGAGGAGAGAGAGAGAAGAGGAGAGAGAGACAGAGAGGAGAGAGAGACAGAGAGGAGAGAGGAGAGGAGACAGAGAGAAGAGGAGAGGAGAGGGAGAGAGAGAGAATAGCCATCTGAATATAATAATCATTTGGTGGGTGTTTATATTTGTCCTATTTCATACATGCAAACGTTTGTATTAATACACAGAACTGGAAATGCTTTTTTTTGTGCATATCCCAACTCTCCCTGAGACACCCTCAGAGTAGGGTTACGGCCAGGGTATGCCATTATCAAGTAGGGTCAGATTTTTCACCTTGCCGGCTCAGGATTCGAACTAGCGACCTTTCGGACACTGGCCCAATGCTCAAACCGCTAGGCTACCTGCCGAATAATGGTTGCTAGGTTTGTGGACAGGCGTTTTCAACGAACAGCCTGCTAGAGACACTTTTGGTGTCTCTAGCAGGCTTCTCTCACCTATAGCACCAAAAATTACTAAAAAGGGTTTGGCACTTACTATGCTGCTTTTAGATGTTGTTCTTCCAATACCCCCACCCCATCTCTCCCTCTTTCTGGAGGAACAAAATTAACTAAACTAGAAGTTTGGCACTGGCTACATTGCTTTTAATTCTCCTCTTTCTCTCTCTCCCACTCAGTCTCCCTCTGTCAGACTGAGGGGTTGGTAAGGTGAAAGGTCAAAGATGAGGTGTCAGGGTTCTAGAACTTGAAGGTGGAGTTCAGACCTGGGCCGGGCTGCTGCTGGCTCAGTGTGGCTGCCATGGCGACCGCTGCCGCGTTAGGGACACTGCCGAACGGGGCGGGGCCGATGGTGATGCGTGAGGCGCTCTTCCACTTCTTACTGGCCGCCCGCTTGGACTCAAAAACGTCTGTGGCGTCCTCTAGGAAGGCCCGGCGGTATCCCAGGTACTGCTGCTTCAAGATCTACCACAGAGAATGAACCGCAATCACTTCATTCAAAATACTCAAATGAAATTTCTGTAGCTCTTGGTGATTTGTCATAGAACAGTCAACAGTGAAGTCGTTAGTGGTCTGTAGGACTTACCTTGACGTTCTCGTGTACTGACTGGAGCTGAGCAGCCAGACACACAAACGTCTGGTACAACTTCTGCATGGCCAGCGACAGATCTATACATACAATGTAAAGAGAGAAAGACAACACAGAGTATGAAGAGTCATGATGTGTGATCCACTGCCCTGTGTAGAGAGGTGTGAAGTGTGATCCACTGCCCTGTGTAGAGAGGTGTGATCCACTGCCCTGTGTAGAGAGGTGTGATCCACTGCCCTGTGTAGAGACGTGTGATGTGTGATCCACTGCCCTGGGAAGAGAGGTGTGTGTGTCTCTCACCCCGTGGTGTGATGTGTGATCCACTGCCTTGTGTAGAGAGGTGTGTGTGTCTCACCCTGTGTGTGTGTGTGTGTGTGTGTGTGTGTGTGTGTGTGTGTGTGTGTGTGTGTGTCTCACCCTGTGGGGTGATGTGTGATCCACTGCCTTGTGTAGAGAGGTGTGTGTGTCTCACCCTGTGTGTGTGTGTGTGTGTGTGTGTGTGTGTGTGTGTGTGTGTGTGTGTGTGTGTGTGTGTGTGTGTGTCTCACCCTGTGGGGTGATGTGTGATCCACTGCCCTGTGTAGAGAGGTGATTCTCCAGTTCCTCTATCTGTTGTCTGTACAGCTGCAGCTGGACCTCAAACTGATCCACTAAACACCGGAAATAACTACACAAACAGTCACAGACAGACAGAGACACAGAGAGCGAGAGACACAGAGAGCGAGAGACACAGAGAGAGAGAGACACAGAGAGAGAGACAGACACAGAGAGAGAGACAGAGAGAGCGAGAGCGAGAGACAGAGAGAGCGAGAGACACAGAGAGAGCGAGAGACAGACAGAGACAGGATTCAACTGGCTGACAAAAGTGCAGTACATTTATCTATGTGGTTCTAAAGCTAAAAGGGCCAAGGTAAGTCCAGGGGGATATAACAATGATGATGAAGGTGACAGGAGTACTCACTCATAGGGAGCTGTGTTTTCATGTTGGAGTCCAGGGGGAGTCTTCTGAGTCTGTAGACCTATGTCTGCATTCTTCAACTCCTAGATGGAGAGAGAGAGAGAGAGAGAGAGAGAGAGAGAGAGAGAGAGAGAGAGAGAGAGAGAGAGAGACACTATCAAACCCAGCAACACTAGGGGCAAATGTGTTTTGAATTCCTCAAAGGATAATGTGACTTCAGTGTGTGTGTGTGTGTACCTGTGCGGTCTCCATCTTCAGTTTGTCTATTGCCAGGGCGTTTCTCTGTAGTCCCGAGGCGCTGACAGACAGCAGCTGTTTAAGACTCTTGATGTCATCCTGAACCTTCAGCATGGCTTTAGAAGACATCCTGCTGATCTCCTCCTGAACTTCCTTCTGCTCCTTCACAAACTTCCTGCAGGACGGTAGAAATTAACTCATCAACAACGGATATTCATGACAAAAGATATTGTTAGAGATGTGCATAGACACACCTACATGATGATGCACAACTTCTTCACTTACTGGAAGTGGTCTACATCCTGACAGATGACTGGAGGCAGGTTTTCATCTTTCAACGCTTTACTGTCCCTGAAAGAGAGCGAGAAACACATTATGACAACCATAAGTAGCAACTGCAATCAGTTATTGGTCACACTGTGGACTCTTATTGGTCCAGACAGGTGTCAGTCAGTAGGACTCACTGTGGGCTGGCCCCTGATGATTTGTCGCTCTTCTTCTCTGAGGAGGTGCTGAAGTCGACTCCGCCCAGTCCAAGGCTGTGGGCCGCCGTGGAGGTAGAGATCAGGGAACCTAACGTCAACCCCCCTGATCCGAGAGTGGTCTGGGACAAACCTGGCAACATTTACAAAAGGTTAACGCAAATAAACCACAACGACACAAACACACATACAGAAACACAACCACGCAAATGTGTTAGTCCCATACAAACCTAACGCTAACCCCTGTCCCATACAAACCTAACGCTAACCCCAGTCCTGTCCCATACAAACCTAACGCTAACACCAGTCCTCCCAGAGTGGACTGGGCCAGACCTATTTAATCAGAAACGTGACACACACACACACACACACACACACACACCAACAGTGTAAGAAAAAAAGACAGATCACACACTACCTCTTAAATAGGGATAGTAGTGAAAGATAGAGATAAAGGGATGATGAGAGATCCAGAGAGATATGTTGTTAACTAACCAGTAGGATTCATGTTAGAGAACAGACAAAGAGATGTAGTTAACTAACCAGTAGGATTCATGTTAGAGAACAGACAGAGAGATGTAGTTAACTAACCAGTAGGATTCATGTTAGAGAACAGACAGAGAGATGTAGTTAACTAACCAGTAGGATTCATGTTAGAGAACAGACAGACAGAGAGAGAGATGTAGTTAACTAACCAGTGGGATTCATGTTAGAGAACAGACAGACAGACAGACAGACAGACAGACAGACAGACAGACAGACAGACAGACAGACAGACAGACAGACAGACAGATGTAGTTAACTAACCAGTAGGAGCCATGTTAGAGAACATACTGGAACCCAACGATAGACCTGTGGATGGGGCTGTACTCGTGGCTAAACCCCCTAGGTTGAGAGCGAATCCTGTGGCTCCTTGCTGTGGGGCGGTGGAGGTGAGGACGGAGCCTAGCGTCAATCCTGCCCCTGAGGGGGCCGAGGAGGCTGCAGTGAGGGAGAAGGGTTGAGCCGAGGCAGAGGGTTTATTGAAGGCCATACTGAAGCCCGTGGTGGGGGCTGTAGAGGCTGCTGGGGCACCTGGGAGAGACAACAGGTAGATTCAACCGTATGACATCACACACAGACATCAACGAGAACAAATTAATCTGCAGAGACTGCCACGTCATGCTAAGGTTCAAATTGGGATCAGCCAATGGTAGCCGGGACAGTCATGACCGATGTGTAGATACATTGACAGAAAACTCACCTAAAGTAAGTCCTTGAGTGGGTGCAGCAGCTCCTGCAGTGAAACAAGAACACAACTCCATAACTACAATAATCTACACATAAATCTATGATGTCTGTGCATGTCTTTGTGCGTGGGTGTAAGAAAGAACAAGCAAGAGGCAAGTCTGCAGAGGGAGAGAGATTAGCAATATTGAAAACGTGTGTGTACCTACCTGAGGCAGGAGTGTTAAAGGAGAACCCCCCAGTAGGTTTCTGTGCGAACAGGGACCCCCCCAGGCCCAGAGAAGAGGTGGTGGAGGCTGGGGTGGGGGCTGCAGCACCCAGAGCTCCACCCAGAGTAAACCCACCCGTACCTGCTGCGGTACTAGAGGGGGGGGGGGGGAGAGAGAGAAGTAACAAACATTACATGACTATGCAGTATGCCTCACCTTTTACAGGCATATTACAGATTTGATGTCACTGTCACAAGCAATGTCTCTGTTCTGATGTTGAATGGGTACAGTAAGGATGAGTGTAATGTTTACTGTTCATTTATTTATATGTATTTTTTTTTTTACAAGTCTAAAACCCACACTGATTACAAACAATCACAGTCTCTCTCTCTAACAAAAACACACTTTCAGAAGAGAAACACAACAAGTAGTTGACGCATCCATGTGGTAGTTAGCCATTGATCATGAATCTCAGTTCCATTACATTACACATAAGTCATTGGATGAAGGCGTCTTCTGTAGGGGGGTGTTTTGCGGTACGGTACGGTTTTGGAAGCATAAGGACCTTATCTTTCACATCACCTTGAAATAATTTTCTAAAAACAAAAAGGTTCAATTGATACACCTTCATAGGGTTAGGATTCCCACATGGCCATATTACAGAGCTTGTTTACGGAAAACCGACCCAAGACCGAGTGGACTACCTGTGTCAATTAGGAAGACAACGTGAACTAACGTTACCTGCACTAATTAGTTATCTGCGTCTCCAAACGTCTGTGGAAACGGAAGACAGATGCCACAAATATGTTGTCACTGAAACATACTATCGCTGCAACTGTTAAAACAGTGTACAGTAAGTGTGTATTTTGCATTTGTGAAATTATTGATGTGATAGGGATTTGTTTCTAGAACTGTACCGCAATTGAGAATCAACACGTTTAGATGGGAGTATTTGGCTGTTTTGGCTTCTACTCCAGAGCCAGTTCGTCATTTAAACAGAACATGGAGCTAAGGAGTAACATTATGCTCCTTTAGTCCAATAGTTGACAGTGGGGTTTATTACGATTGCTACTGAATAGATAACGCGAGTTATTTACCTAGTTTAGACACTTGGTAACAAACCATGCTGGGTAAATTAACCGCACTTAGTCGACATAGTTATGCCCGAGATAAATCAGATAACGTTAACTTGTTAGGTCAGCCGTGGCTAACAATTCTCACCTGGCAGCGGCTCCAAACGAAAACCCTCCGCCAGTGTTCGTGGATCCGGACCCGAAATTAAAGCCTGACATTTTATATTAACAACAGGTCAATATTTTGAATCTAACTTTAGTTAGCCGATTGTTCGCTAGCTAGCGACTAGCTTTGAAATAAAAACACCCGCGTGGAGGCCAGGTCTTGACACTGGTGTCACGAAATCATGGTGAACTAAAAAACAACCACTATTCGGCTTAGTAACGTTTTTTTACAGAGATCTGAAACTTAAATAGTCAGTTATGCACGTAAACAGCACCAAAATATTTTAACGCTTTGCCCGGAATGTAGCTATATTTTTCGGTTACAGTGGCCTGCTAGGCTAGTGACGTCTGTCTGCACGGGCATGTGGGGCCATCTAGCGTTTGATAGTGGTAATGACCACAACGTCATTTTAGCAACGTGTGTGACGATATAAAAATGTGCTTTGGTCATTTGAGAACGGGTTTTAAAATATTTTAGTGTGTCAATAAATATTACAGTAAAATGGGAAAGAACGTCCTCTGACTTGACTCAAAACAACTGGGAACTCGGAAAAATAAGAGGTCAAATCATGACGTAAGTGATCTTCAGGTCGGAACTCTAGAAAGATAGATAGATAGGTACTTTAATGATCCCAGTTGCAAATGAGAACTTGTTCTCAACTGACCTACCTGGTTAAATAAAGGTGAAATCAAAAAATAAAAATTTCGATGACCGTTTAAATCGACGTTTCCCAGTCAAGAGCTCGTTTTTGTTTCGAGTTGTCAGTTGGTTTGAACGCACTGCTGTCGGAATTCGAAGAGATCCGAGTAACCAATTGTTTTGAACACGGCATTACTAATCAGTGGTTAGAAACTAAATGTCCCATAATGCCCAGTGTGTTTGTAGTCCGTGGCGGAGAAATACGCCCAAGCAGGAAGCACCGATAGCTAGTATCTACCGAAAACATACACAATCGTAAACGCTCAACGAATGCCGGTAGGAAAGTTAAAAAAAAGGCGATCAAATAACATCAGCTTGCCGCACCTTGATATTAGATGTGCGAGCCATATCACCGGTCAACTGTTTGAATTGTTGCATGCACTGACAGCTGTCAGCGAAATGGAACATATCCGAACGCCTAAGGTAAGACATCTAAAGTTAATTAACTAGCGTAGCTATTTTTCTACCAGATAGTCAGTATTTTGGTTCCAATAAAAGCGGATTCTGCTGCACGGCCTGGTCTTTAGAATGGGCGGAATGGTCAATTAGGCTCGCGTTTTGGGTGATTCACAACAGGATAGAGAGCGAGACTCGGAGAAGCCATTGTGGACATAGATAACTAAAACACTTTATCACGTAGCTCGGTGGAGACTGCCTTCTTGGTATACACTTGGTTATATTTCACAATGTCGCTTGACAACTGTGTGATGTGCTGGTCGCTGAAGTATCGAGCCGCATCGTGCTTCTGTTTGTCCTCCTTGGCACAAACACGATATTACATATATTAGACTAGCTTGCATGTTTCCTGATAATGCATTTAGTGTGACGGATCGTGGGGCCACCACTACGTCAGAAGAGCAATCAAAGTTCACAATGTTTTCTTGTTATAGTGAGTGACAGACGTCATCACAGCCACTCTTTTCTCAGGCTCAAAGCTTGTTGATGTCACTTTAGTCAGTATATATCTGGTGTAGATTAATAAAAAGCCGGGTTGAAGAGCCACCTCAAAGTTATTTGTAGGGTACATTTTCCATCAGTAAAGTGCTGCCTGAAGATCAGCGTCTCGTTAGCAACACTAAAAAAGTACTTCCGGGGCACTGGATTTCAAAATAAAAACCTCCCACGTAAAAGTAGAAATGTGTAAATAGCCTGTATTTATTCCAGATATATGAAAAATGGTCTAAACATTAGCACGATAGGTATTTGTTTATTTAAGTGACATTTGCATTACATTTGGGTTTTAAAACATGTTCAAAGGTCAAATAAATGCCCCCAATGCGACTCAATAGATAGATAGATAGATAGATACATTTCTTTCTGGGTGCTGCAGTAAAAGTGTTGTAGGGAATACTCAGTACAACAAGATCCTGGGGGCAGAGCTCAAAAGGCTGCCAACGGGAAACACCCCGGCAGGAAACCATACCCACCCTTTCACCTGAACAAAACAAATTAATGTGTCTGTTGAACTGACACTTGTAGGGTGTGTTTGTTTTGTTCAGGTGAAAGGGTGGGTATGGTTGCCTGCAGGGGTGTTGCCCATCTGCAGTATTTTGGGCTCTGCCTCCAGGACCCTGTTCGATCTCTTAAAGCACACAGATGGTCAACCCCTGATATTTGTAAACATTTGGTTCATGGTTGCACTAAAATGGATCATGCACATATCTGGACCGGAGCAAGGAAATATAATGTATTAAATTGGGATGTTAATGCACTTAGGTGCCATGGTAAACGGAACAGACAGAGTCATCAGCTTGACTTCAGGTCCGTCAACAACCGTTTCTTCCTCTTTTTCCCCCATCTCCTTTAGTACACACACACACACACACACACACACTTCCTGTTCTTCTGTTTTCTGCCAGACCTTGACTGAGCTGACTGATCGCCATCCTGTGGAGTTGCCTAGCGCCATACTTGTTGCTGGGAGACCGAGAGAGACCTTTTCAAAGAGAGGGAGTAAGAGCTAGAATAGGCTATTTGTCTATTCAGTCAAGTGTTCTAAATGATGTAATTAAAGTGAGCTATAACTTACAGGGTGTGAAGACTAAAGGTTACAGAGTTAAGTTAGCGTAGTTATTCTTTTAACTACGCTAACTTACAAACTTACAAGGCTCTTA
Source organism: Thymallus thymallus (assembly GCA_023634145.1). Classification (NCBI taxonomy): domain Eukaryota; kingdom Metazoa; phylum Chordata; class Actinopteri; order Salmoniformes; family Salmonidae; genus Thymallus; species Thymallus thymallus. The sequence continues at coordinate 6,755,619 of CM042417.1, read as the reverse complement.
GATTGTATAGACGCCATAAACAGCTGGATGGCTGAAAGTTTGTTGCAGCTGAACCCAGATAAGACGGAGGTTTTAATTGTAGCGCCAGACAGCGCTATCCCTCTGATTATGCAGAACATTGGACCTTTGTCATCTGCGGTCCGGCCTAGTTTAAGGAACCTTGGGGTGACATTTGATAAATCCTTATCTTTTGAAACCCACATCAAATCACTGACCAAACCCTGTTTTTTCCACTTACGTAATATTAGTAAATTGAGGTCTGTGGTCTCTCACTCAGAACTGGAGATGCTCATTCATGCCTTCATTTCCTCCCGTATTGATTATTGTAACTCACTTTTCTCTTCACTTAACAAATCTGTTCTTCATCGACTGCAATCTATTCAAAATTCAGCTGCTAGATTACTTACTAGATCAAATAGGCGCACCCATATCACCCCGATACTCTGCTCCCTTCACTGGCTTCCTGTAACTTACAGGATCCAATTCAAAATTCTAACTATAACCTATAGGTCTTTACATGGCCAGGCCCCTGCTTATCTTGCTGACATAATTCATTTTCAAACCCCTCTCCGGTCCCTCAGGTCTAATAACCAAAATCTGCTATCTACGCCACGCACTCGTTTAAAGACATGTGGGGATAGAGCCTTCGCCGCTATGGCACCCAGGTTATGGAATGCTTTGCCAACCAGTATTAGGTTTGCTGAGAATGTGGACAGTTTTAGGGGACAAGTGAAGACTCATTTGTTCAGGTTAGCTTTTGGGTAATCCCTGTCCTTATATATTCTGTATATATATCTCTGTCCTTTATATATTGATAATCTTTTATCTGTTTTATTTTATTTCTTTTAGCCTGTTTCTATTATGTTTTATTGTCTATTGTAAAGCGCTTTGTGACCTAGTCTGTGAAAGGCGCTGTATAAATAAATTTTACTTACTTTTTACTTACTTACTTGTTCTACTCTGGTCCCACTGACTCAGTCAATGTTCTACTGATGTTCAGGCTGTGGCAGTGTCAGCGAGGACATGGTAGAAGGTATTTTCCAATACTAATGCATTGTATACAAAGGGCATGGTATTTTCCAATACTTAAACCATGTAATTACTACCTTGGAAAGACATTCCATAGAGCAAGTCAAAGCATACAACTATCTGGGAGTTTGGGTGGATGAGATGTTAAGCTTCACCACCCATGTAGAGAACTTTGTCATGAAACTGAAGCAGCATATTGGGTTTCATTAATGGCACAAAGCTTGTTTTTCCTTTACCGCCAGAATGGAGTTGATTCGTTCTTCTTTTCTCTCAGTGTTGGACTATGGTGTTACTATTTATGTGCACACCTCAAGCTCTACACTGAAGGCTCTCGACTCCTAACCTTTTTTTAACTAGGCAAGTCAGTTAAGAACACATTCTTATTTACAATGACGGCCTACCTACAGGGTCAGCCCCTGGAGCAAATTAGGGTTAAGTGCCTTGCTCAAGGATACATCGACAGGTTATTTTCTTTCCACTTTGTCGGCTCGGGTATTCGAACCAGCGACCTTTCAGTTACTGGACCAATGCTCTAAATGCTAGGCTACCTGCCGCACCTCATTTTGTAACCAATCAGAGACATCTAACTCACCGTTGTTATCAGGTGGACATCACTAGCAACACGCAGGCTCAAACGCTGGTACGTTCTTATTTAGAAGGCCATTTTAGGAAAACTGCCATTGTATCTATTCTCTCTTCCAGCTCCAAATGAAAATGCATACAAGCTCAGATCTCAATCTAGTCTTATGCTAACTGTCCTGAAAATGTGAACGGAGCTTGAAGAAAGGTCCTTTCGTTACTCAGCTCACTGGTGTTGGAATTCTCTTCAAGCCAACCTAAGACTCCAGGACCTGGTGTCCCTGTAGCAGTTCAAAAGACAAATAGATGAACAGGTTGTTGAGACATGTAGTTGTCACCTGATGTCACTAGTTTGCGTTGCCTTATGCAAGGAAGCATGTTGTTTTACTTTACACACACACACACACACACACACACTGTTTGTTTGCTGTTGTATTTGTGTATCTTCTGTCTGTTTTGTCTTACTTGTAAAATATTTTTTTAATCCCCGCCCTGTTCCCCACAGGTGGCCTTTTGCCTCTTGTCGTCATTGTAAAATAAATTAAAATAGAATTTGTTCTTAATTGGCTTGCCTGGTTAAATAAATACAAATAGAATTTGTTCTTAATTGACTTGCCTGGTTAAATAAATACAAATAGAATTTGTTCTTAATTGACTTGCCTGGTTAAATAAATACAAATAGGGAAAACGTTTTTTCTTGGATCTGTTTGTTTGAGTGAACGAGGGAGGGAGGGAGGGAGGGAGAGAGAGAGTACTAGTAGAGGGAGGGGGAGGGAGAGAGAGAGAGAGAGTACTAGTAGATGGAGGGAGTAGAGGGAGGGAGGGAGAGAGAGAGAGAGAGAGAGTAGTTCTAGTAGATGGAGGGAGTAGAGGGAGGGAGGGAGAGAGAGTAGTTCTAGTAGATGGAGGGAGTAGAGGGAGGGAGGGAGGGAGAGAGAGTAGTTCTAGTAGATGGAGGGAGTAGAGGGAGGGAGGGAGAGAGAGTAGTTCTAGTAGATGGAGGGAGTAGAGGGAGGGAGAGAGAGAGAGAGAGTAGTTCTAGTAGATGGAGGGAGTAGAGGGAGGGAGAGAGAGAGAGTAGTTCTAGTAGATGGAGGGAGTAGAGGGAGGGAGAGAGAGAGAGAGAGTAGTTCTAGTAGATTGAGGGAGTAGAGGGAGGGAGAGAGAGAGTAGTTCTAGTAGATGGAGGGAGTAGAGGGAGGGAGAGAGAGAGAGAGTAGTACTAGTAGATGGAGGGAGTAGAGGGAGAGAGAGAGAGAGAGAGAGAGAGAGTACTAGTAGATGGAGGGAGTAGAGGGAGGGAGAGAGAGAGAGAGAGTACTAGTAGATGGAGGGAGTAGAGGGAGAGAGAGAGAGAGAGAGTAGTACTAGTAGATGGAGGGAGTAGAGGGAGGGAGAGAGGGAGGGAGAGAGAGAGAGAGTACTAGTAGATGGAGGGAGTAGAGGGAGGGAGAGAGAGAGAGAGAGAGAGAGAGTACTAGTAGATGGAGGGAGTAGAGGGAGGGAGGGAGGGAGGGAGGGAGAGAGAGAGAGAGTACTAGTAGATGGAGGGAGTAGAGGGAGGGAGAGAGAGAGAGAGAGAGAGAGAGTAGTACTAGTAGATGGAGGGAGTAGAGGGAGGGAGAGAGAGAGAGAGAGAGAGTAGTACTAGTAGATGGAGGGAGTAGAGGGAGGGAGAGAGAGAGAGAGTAGTACTAGTAGATGGAGGGAGTAGAGGGAGGGAGGGAGGGAGAGAGAGAGAGAGAGAGTAGTACTAGTAGATGGAGGGAGTAGAGGGAGGGAGGGAGGGAGAGAGAGAGAGAGTAGTACTAGTAGATGGAGGGAGTAGAGGGAGGGACAGAGAAATAGAAACTGTAACAGTGTGTTTATGTGTGGGAGCTGAGGGAAGTCCATTGAAATTCCATTAACAAGTGACATGCAAATCACAGCCACTCCAAAGCTCTTTTACATACACAGCTGTGACTATAATTGCCTGCCTTTCTTTCTGACTTAGTGGCTAATAGTCTGCTTGTTGTATAACTAACAACAAGTACTATGTCTGATTGACACCTCTATATAGATTGACAGATGCGTATCCTATTTTATTAGCATGTGTGTGGGTGGAGGGATCATTGTTTGCCTGTGTTCTAACCGTTGTTTACCTGTGTTCTAACCGTTGTTTACCTGTGTTCTAACCGTTGTTTACCTGTGTTCTAACCGTTGTTTACGTGTGTGTACTTGTACAGGTGGAGCAGGTGCGTCTGTTGGACCGCTTCAGTAACAAGTCGACCAGCGGGACGCTACACCTGACGGCTACACACCTCATCTTCGTGGAGAGCAATGGCGCCGCCACCGCCGCACAGGAGATCTGGGTGAGAAGGACCTTTATTCAGTGCAGAACACACACCTTATCTCACACAGAGCTCTGAATTCAGAATGTAGGACTTGCTTTAGCTCTTGCCTGACACACCCATCTACTTTGATACATAGGTGTTTGATTGGTGTGTGTGTGTGTTTGTCTAGCTGTGAAAGATAATTACTGTTGAGACACCGTGGGAACCGGATTCAGCCTTCCTCACATGACAACTGTTACTACAGTAACCTGCTGTCCCAGCATTGTCTCTCATCGCCTTGGTAACCTGGTGACAGTGCTAGGTGGAAAGGGAAGGAGGGAGAGATCAGAGAGAAGGGGAGGGAGTATGAGTGGCCTAAGTTGATAAGCTGAATCCGGTGTGTTAGTTGGTGCTGGGCTGGAGCCTGGAACAGAAGTCTGTAAACTCTGTAGCTCTTCAGGGCTTTGAGTCAGATATCTGGTTAATGGAGTTAGTCTACAGTGTGATTTCCACAGAGAAACTGCTGCCAGAGTTCTTACACACTTCCTTCCTCTTCTACTGCTAAGCACAGTAAGTATGTGTGTAGGAGTTAATTTTGTAGGTAGCAGTCTGTCAGAGTCAGAGTGAGGAGCCAGGCAAAATGTTCCTTCAGGTCATACAATATTGAAGAGAGGTTAAAGCCGTGTCTGACTCATTGCTGCTGGTGAGATCAGCATTTTAAGTCTCTCCTCTCTCTCTCTCTCTCTCTCTCTCTCTCTCAGTAAACATAAGGGAAATGGCAGGGCTCCCGAGTGGCGCAGTGGTCTAAGGCACTGTATCTCAGTGCCTATAGTCCCTGGTTCGAATCCAGGCTGTATCACATCCGGCCATGATTGGGAGTCCCATGGTTTGGCCGGGGTAGGCCGTCATTGTAAATAAGAATTTGTTCTTAACTGACTTGCCTAGTTAAATAAAAATAAATGAACAGTAAACATTACACTCACAAAAGTTTTAAAAGAATATAGACATTTCAAATATGATATTATTGGCAATGTACAGTGTTGTAACAATGTGCAAATAGTTGAATTGTGAAAGGGAAAATAAATAAACATAAATATGGGTTGTATTTATTTACAATGGTGTTTGTTCTTCACTGGTTGCCCTTTTCTTGTGGCAACAGGTCACAAATCTTGCTGCTATGATGGCACACTGTGGTATTTCACCCAGGAGTTTATCAAAATTGGGTTTGTTTTCAAATTCTTTGTGGATCTGTGTAATCTGAGAGAAATATGGTCATACATTTGTCAGGAGGTTAGGAAGTGCAGCTCAGTTCCCACCTCATTTTGTGGGCAGTGTGCACATAGCCTGTCTTCTCTTGACAGCCAGGTCTGCCTACGACGGCCTTTCTCAATAGCAAGGCTATGCTCACTTAGTCTGTACATAGTCAAAGATTTCCTTTATTTTGGGTCAGTCACAGTGGTCAGGTATTCTGCCACTGTGTACTCTCTGTTTAGGGTCAAATAACATTCTAGTTTGCTCTGTTTTGTTGTTGATTCTTTCCAATGTGTCAAGTAATTATCTTTTTGTTTTCTCATGGTTTGGTTGGGTCTAATTGTGTTGCTGTCCTGGGGCTCTGTGGGGTCTGTTTGTGTTTGTGAACAAAGCCCCAGGACCAGCTTGCTTAGGGGACTCTTCTCCAGGTTCATCTCTCTGTAGATGATGGCTTTGTTATGGAAGGTTTGGGAATCGCTTCCTTTTAGGTGGTTGTAGAATTTAGTGGCTATTTTCTGGATTTTAATCAATAACGTGAATTAATTCTGCTCTGCATGCATTATATGGTGTTTTACGCTGTACACTGCGGATGTACAGAATTCTGTACGCAGAGTGTCAATTTGGTGTTTGTCCCATTTTGTGAATTCTTTGTTGGTGAGTGGACCCCAGATCGTTCACAGTTTTGTGGAAGTTACCTGTGGTGCTGATATTTAGGCCGAGGTAGGTATAGTTTTTTTGGTGCTCTAGAGCAACGGTGTCTAGATGTAATTTGTATTTTTGGTCCTGGCAACTGGACCTTTTTTGGAACACCATTATTTTTGTCTTACTGAGATTTACTGTCAGGGCTCAGGTCTGGCAGAATCTGTGCAGAAGATCTGGGTGCTGCTGTATGCCCTCCTTGGTTGGTGACAGAAGCACCAGATCATCAGCAAACAGTAGACATTTGACTTCAGATTCTAGTAGGGTGAGGCCGGGTTCTGCAGACGGTTCTAGTGCCCTCACCAATTAATTTATATATATGTTGAACAGGGTGGGGCTTAAGCTGCATCCCTGTCTCACCCCCCGGCCCTGTGGAAAGAAATCTGTATTTGTTTTTCACATTTAACTGCACACTTGTGGTTTGTGTACATGGAATTTACAATGTCATATGTTTTACCCCAACACCGCTGTCACTCACTCAGCGCACACACACACACACACACCTCTGTGTTGGAATGTTATGCTAGTCATTAACTATGCTGATGAATGCGCATTTTAATAACTTCCCAGGGTTAAAGTCCCTATAGAGTTGTGGGTTGTCTAATATGAATATACTTCACTAAATAGACAAAGATATGATGATCTATGCTGATTGTGATGAGCTTGTTTGTGTGTGAGTGAATATTATGTCTCTGTGTGTGGGAAATGTTCGATAGAGCGAGAGATTCAAATAAAGACATTTCCACCTGTATAAGATACATCAGACTGAACATCTACAGTATATAGGCCTTGTGTCATAATCAGTCTATCAGGGGTCACAATACTAAAGGTGTCATGTCTTTTGTGTCCCCCCCCCCCCCCCCCCCAGATCCTACACCACCACATAGGGTCAGTGGAGAAGCTGTCGTTGACCACCAGTGGTTGTCCTCTGGTCATACAGTGTCGTAACTTCAGAGTGGTCCACTTTGTGGTCCAGAGAGAGCGAGACTGTCACGACATCTACAGCTCACTTCTCAGACTGCTACAACCAGGTATCTACTGTACCTGTGAGAGCGTGTGGGCGTGTCTGTATCTGTGTCATCATTGAGTCTGTGCAGGATGCTTGAGTCATGTGAAGTTTCAAAAGAATGTTGACATTTTCTCTCTCTCCTTTCTCTCTCTCTTTTTCTCCTCTCTTTTTCTCCTCTCTTTTATCACTCTTTTTATATTTTCTCTCTCTCTCTTTTTATCTCTTCTCTCTCTCTTTTTCTCTTTTTTTCTCTTTTTCTCTTTCTCTTTTTTTCTCTTTCTTTCTCTCTCTCTTTTTCTCTCACTCTCTCTCTTTTTCTCTTTCTCTTTTTCTCTCTCTTTTTCTCTCTCTTTCTTTCTCTCTTTCTTTCTCTCTTTCTTTCTCTCTCTTTCTCTCTCTCTCTAGTGTCCTATGAGGAGCTCTATGCGTTCTCCTACAACCCCAAGCAGAACGATCAGCAGAGAGAGGAGGGCTGGCAGCTCATCGACCTGGGGGCGGAGTATGAGAGGATGGGCGTCCCCTGCGACCAATGGCAGCTCACTGACGTCAACAGGAACTACAAGGTGGGTGGGTCTATCAATATAGAAAAAAATAAGAAAAAATTAATGTTGGCCCTGTACAGAAACAACTCTTTGGTGTCTCCAGATCTAATGGAATAAGGTTGATTGGATGTTTTACAAAAAATCCCATGTAATATTCCCTTTCATTGTGTTGTAGATATGTGAGACGTATCCCAGGGACCTCTATGTGCCCGTCACAGCCAGTAAGCCCCTCATCGTCGGCAGCTCCAAGTTCAGGAGCAAAGGACGCTTCCCTGTCCTCACATACTTCTACCAGGAGAAGAAGGTAACACCTGACCCTTACCCATCTTCATCCTAACCCTTACCATACCCATTTTCATCCTAACCCTTACCCCCCTAACGGCTCATAATAATGTCCGGAACAGAGCAAATGGAATGGAATCAAACACCTTTAAACCATGTATTTGATACCATTCCACCTATTTTGCTCCAGTCATTACCACGAGCCCGTCCTCCCCAAGTAAGGTGCCACCAATCTCCTGTGATATAACCCTAAAACATCGTCAGGTATGTATGGGCTAATCGGTGTGCTCTGTGCTCGTCACTATCCCCTGCAGGCGGCGGTGTGTCGGTGCAGCCAACCTCTCTCTGGGTTCAGCGCACGATGCCTGGAGGACGAGAGCATGCTGCAGGCCATCAGCAAAGCCAATCACAACAGCCGATTTGTCTACGTCATGGATACCAGGCCCAAGGTACCCAATCCCGACATAGCTAGCTAGCTCCTCCTACAGAAGTATGTGGACGTTCTCAGTCCCTCTGTTTCTTTGTGTTGATGTCCCTCTCTCTCCAGTTGAATGCCATGGCTAACAGAGCAGCAGGTAAAGGCTATGAGAATGAAGATAACTACTCCAACATCCGCTTCCAGTTTGTGGGGATCGAGAATATCCATGTGATGAGGACCAGCCTACAGAAACTACTAGAAGGTCGGTTACGGTCACACTCACTCACTCACTCACTCACTCACTCACTCACTCACTCACTCACTCACTCACTCACTCACTCACTCACTCACTCACTCACTCACTCACCAGACACACACTCAGATTCCCTCTACCTCTTTCTCTGTGTCTCTTAGTGGTGGGAAGCCGTTCTCTGTCAGTGAATGACTACCTGCTGGGCTTGGAGAGCTGTGGTTGGCTACGGCACGTCAAAGCTGTGGTAGATGCAGCCATCTTCCTCACCAAGGTAAAGGCCATGGGCCTCCAATCCCCTTCTGCTCTTCAGGTCTAGTTAGTCACACTGATGAACAGTAAACATTACACTCACAAAAGTTCCAAAAGAATAAAGACATTTCAAATGTCATATTATGTATATATACAGTGTTGTAATGTCATTATGTCTATATACAGTGTTGTAATGTCATATTATGCATATATACAGTGTTGTAATGTCATTATGTCTATATACAGTGTTGTGTCTATATACAGTGTTGTAATGTCATATTATGTCTATATACAGTGTTGTAATGTCATATTATGCATATATACAGTGTTGTAATGTCATTATGTCTATATACAGTGTTGTAATGTCATATTATGCATATATACAGTGTTGTAATGTCATTATGTCTATATACAGTGTTGTAATGTCATATTATGCATATATAGTGTTGTAATGTCATTATGTCTATATACAGTGTTGTAATGTCATATTATGCATATATACAGTGTTGTAATGTCATTATGTCTATATACAGTGTTGTAATGTCATATTATGCATATATACAGTGTTGTAATGTCATTATGTCTATATACAGTGTTGTAATGTCATATTATGCATATATACAGTGTTGTAATGTCATTATGTCTATATACAGTGTTGTAATGTCATATTATGCATATATACAGTGTTGTAATGTCATTATGTCTATATACAGTGTTGTGTCTATATACAGTGTTGTAATGTCATATTATGTCTATATACAGTGTTGTAATGTCATATTATGCGTATATACAGTGTTGTAATGTCATATTATGTCTATATACAGTGTTCTAATGTCATATGTCTATATACAGTGTTGTGTCTATATACAGTGTTGTAATGTCATATTATGTCTATATACAGTGTTGTAATGTCATAATGTCTATATACAGTGTTGTAATGTCATATTATGCGTATATACAGTGTTGTAATGTCATATTATACGTATATACAGTGTTGTAATGTCATTATGTCTATATACAGTGTTATTATGTCTATATACAGTGTTGTAATGTCATTATGTCTATATACAGTGTTGTAATGTCATATTATGCATATATACAGTGTTGTAATGTCATATTATGCATATATACAGTGTTGTAATGTCATATTATGCATATATACAGTGTTGTAATGTCATATTATGCATATATACAGTGTTGTAATGTCATATTATGCATATATACAGTGTTGTAATGTCATATTATGCATATATACAGTGTTGTAATGTCGTATGCGTATATACAGTGTTGTAATGTCGTATGCGTATATACAGTGTTGTAATGTCATATTATGCCTATATACAGTGTTGTAATGTCATATTATGCGTATATACAGTGTTGTGTCTATATACAGTGTTGTAATGTCATATTATGCGTATATACAGTGTTGTAATGTCATATGTCTATATACAGTGTTGTAATGTCATATTATGCATATATACAGTGTTGTAATGTCGTATGCGTATATACAGTGTTGTAATGTCATATTATGCCTATATACAGTGTTGTAATGTCGTATGCGTATATACAGTGTTGTAATGTCGTATGCGTATATACAGTGTTGTAATGTCATATTATGCCTATATACAGTGTTGTAATGTCATATTATGCCTATATACAGTGTTGTGTCTATATACAGTGTTGTAATGTCATATTATGCGTATATACAGTGTTGTAATGTCATATGTCTATATACAGTGTTGTAATGTCATATTATGCATATATACAGTGTTGTAATGTCGTATGCGTATATACAGTGTTGTAATGTCATATTATGCCTATATACAGTGTTGTAATGTCATATTATGCGTATATACAGTGTTGTGTCTATATACAGTGTTGTAATGTCATATTATGCGTATATACAGTGTTGTAATGTCATATGTCTATATACAGTGTTGTAATGTCATATTATGTCTATAAACAGTGTTGTAATGTCATATTATGTCTATATACAGTGTTGTAATGTCATATTGGGGCGGCAGGTAGCCCAGTGGTTAGAGTGTTGGGCCCGTAACCGAAAGGTTGCTGGATCGAATCCCCGAGCTGACAAGGTACAAATCTGTCGTTCTGCCCCTGAACAAGGCAGTTAACCCACTGTTCCTAGGCCGTCATTGAAAATAAGAATTTGTTCTTAACTGACTTGCCTAGTAAAATAAAGGTAAAATAAATAAAAATAAATATTATGCGTATATACAGTGTTGTAATGTCATTATGTCTATATACAGTGTTGTAATGTCATATTATGTCTATATACAGTGTTGTAATGTCATGTCTATATACAGTGTTGTGTCTATATACAGTGTTGTAATGTCATATTATGCGTATATACAGTGTTGTAATGTCATTATGTCTATATACAGTGTTGTGTCTATATACAGTGTTGTAATGTTATATTATGTCTATATACGGTGTTGTAATGTTATATTATGTCTATATACGGTGTTGTAATGTCATATTATGTCTATAAACAGTGTTGTAATGTCATTATGTCTATATACAGTGTTGTAATTATGTGCAAAAAGTGAAAATAAATAAATGGAGGTTTGAATTTACAATGTTTGTTCTTCACTGGTTGCCTTTTTCTTGTGGCAACAGGTCACAAATCTCTCTCTCTTCCTCCATCTCTCTCTCTCTCTTCCTCCATCTCTCTCTCTCTCTCTCGCTCTCTCTCTTCCTCTCTCTCTCGCTCTCTCTCTTCCTCCATCTCTCTCTCTCTCTCTTCCTCCATTGCTCTCTCTCTCCCCTCCATTGCTCTCTCTCTCTCTCTCTCCCCTCCCTCCGTAGGCAGTAACAGTAGAAGGAGCCAGTGTGTTGGTCCACTGTTCAGACGGCTGGGATCGGACAGCCCAGGTCTGCTCTTTGGGAGCTCTACTCATGGACTCCTACTACCGCTCCATCAAAGGCTTCATGGTAGGTCTGTGTACACCCCTCCATCAAAGGCTTCATGGTAGGACACAACACAACTTCCCTATGCCTGTAGAGATGGGTAAAAGGAATATCATGCCATAAGAAACTCTGTTCTCTTTCTCTCTCTGTGTTTCAGTTCTCTCTCTCTCTCTCTCTGTTTCAGTTCTCTCTCTGTGTTTCAGTTCTCTCTCTCTCTCTCTGTGTTTCAGTTCTCTCTCTCTCTGTGTTTCAGTTCTCTCTCTCTCTGTGTTTCAGTTCTCTCGCTGTGTTTCAGTTCTCTCTCTCTCTCTCTTGGTGTGTTTCAGGTCCTCATAGAGAAAGACTGGATCTCATTTGGACATAAGTTTGCAGACAGATGTGACCAGTTGGATGGTGACCCTAAGGAGGTGTCCCCAGTCTTCACACAGTTCTTGGACTGTGTGTGGCAGCTCACAGAGCAGTTCCCCCAGGTAGGTGTGTGTGTGTGTGTGTATGCCAGAATACTCACCACATAGCAGCCATGAGTGGTGATGATGATGACAGTGATCAAGGTGGTGGTGATGATGATGATGATGATGCCTACTCTTCCTCAGGCATTTGAGTTCAGTGAGTGGCTGCTGCTGCAGATCCATGAACATGTTCACTCCTGTCAGTACGGGAACTTCCTAGCTAACAACCAGAGACGGCGAGAAGAGCTGCAGTGAGTAACACACACACACACCACACACACACACGGTATACATACTAAACTCTAACTTCTCCCACCAGACTCAAAGACAGGACTCACTCTCTGTGGGCGTTTCTGTTGAGTGAGGGGCAGAACTACCTGAACCCCGCCTACTGCCCCGCCTACGCAGAGACACACCCCATCCTCGAACCCTCCACCCTGCCCTGCCACTTCAAGTAAAAACTAGTCCTTTACCTCATCTCTCTCTCTCTCTCCTTACATCCCTCTTTCAATCTCATCCTCTAAGAATTAGTCCTCTTTTCTCTATGCTTTCCCTCTCTTTCTCCTCCTCTCCATCCCTCTCTTTCTCCTCCTCTCCATCCCTCTCTTTCTCCTCCTCTCCATCCCTCTCTTTCTCCTCCTCTCCATCCCTCTCTTTCTCCTCCTCTCCATCCCTCTCTTTCTCCTCCTCTCCATCCCTCTTTCTCCTCCTCCCATGCCTCTCTTTCTCCTCCTCTCCACGCCTCTCTTTCTCCTCCATCCCTCTCCCTCTTTCTCCTCCTCTCCACCCCCCTCTTTCTCCTCCTCTCTACCCCCCTCTTTCTCCTCCTCTCCACCCCCCTCTTTCTCCTCCTCTCCACCCCCCTCTTTCTCCTCCTCTCATCCCTCTCTCTCCTCCTCTCCATCCCTCTCTCTCCTCCTCTCCATCCCTCTCTCTCCTCCTCTCCATCCCTCTCTCTCCTCCTCTCCATGCCTCTTTCTCCTCCTCTCCATGCCTCTTTCTCCTCCTCTCCATGCCTCTTTCTCCTCCTCTCCATGCCTCTTTCTCCTCCTCTCCACCCCCCTCTTTCTCCTCCTCTCCACCCCCCTCTTTCTCCTCCTCCCCATGCCTCTCTTTCTCCTCCTCTCCATCCCTCTCTTTCTCCTCCTCTCCATCCCTCTCTTTCTCCTCCTCTCCATCCCTCCTCTCCACCCACCTCTTTCTCCTCCTCTCCACCCCCCTCTTTCTCCTCCTCTCCACCCACCTCTCTCACTCACTCTGCCCCCCTCTCTCTCTCTCTCTCTCTGTGTGTGTCAGGTTCTGGAGGAATATGTACCACCAGTTTGATCGTTCCATGCACCCCCGTCAGTCTGTCCTGAAGAACGTTCTCACCCTGAAAGAGACCAACCGCCAACTGGAAGACACAATAAAAGAACTGGAGGCTGTGAGTACACTCTCTTTGTTCTCACTCACTCTCTCTCTCTAACGCTCTCTCTAACTCTTTCACTCACTCTCTCACTCTTAATTTCAATTAAATTCAATGTAAGGGCTTTATTGGCATGGGAAACATATAGAATGTTAACATTGCCAAAGCAAGTGAAGTAGATAATAAACAAAAGTGAAATAAACAATAAAAAATGAACAGTAAACATTACACTCACAAAGTTCCAAAAGAATAAAGACATTTCAAATGTCATATGTCTATATACAGTGTTGTAACAATGTGCAAATAGTTAAAGTACAAATGGGAAAATAAATAAACATAAATATGGGTAGTATTTACAATGGTGTTTGTTTTTCACTACTTTGTGCATGACACAAGTAATTCTTCCAACTATTGTTTACAGACAGATTATTTCACTTATAATTCACTATATAAAAATTCCAGTGGGTCAGAAGTTTACATACACTGAGTTGACTATGCCTTTAAACAGCTTGGAAAATTCCAGAAAAGTATGTCATGGCTTTAGAAGCTTCTGATAGGCTAATTTACATAATTTGAGTCAATTGGAGGTGTACCTGCAGATGTATTTCAAGGCCTACCTTCAAACTCAGTGCCTCTTTGCTCAACATCATGGGAAAAACCAAAAGAGATCAGCCAAGACCTCAGAAAAACAATTGTAGACCTCCACAACTCTGGTTCATCCTTGGGAGCAATTTCCAAACGCCTGAAGGTACCATGTTCATCTGTACAAACAATAGTATGCAAGTATAAACACCATGGGACCACGCAGCCGTCATACTGCTCAGGAAGGAGACGCTTTCTGTCTCCTAGAGATGAACGTACTTTGGTGCGAAAAGTGCAAATCAATCCCAGAACAACAGCAAAGGGCCTTGTGAAGATGCTGGAGGAAACGGGTACAAAAGTATCTATATCCACAGTAAAACAAGTCCTATATCAACTGCACATGGGGACAAATATCGTACTTTTTGGAGAAATGTCCTCTGGTCTGATTCAACAAAAATGTTTTGCCATAATGACCATCGTTATGTTTGGATGAAAAAGGGGGAGACTTGCAAGCCGAAGAACACCATCCCACGGGGGTGGCAGCATCATGATGTGGGGGTGCTTTGCTGCAGGAGGGTCTGGTGCACTTCACAAAATAGATGGCATCATGAGGAAGGAAAATGATGTGGATATATTGAAGCAACAGCTCAAGACATCAGTCAGGAAGTTAAAGCTTGGTCGCTAATGGGTCTTCCAAATGGACAATGACCCCAAGCATACTTCCAAAGTTATGGCAAAATGACATAAGGACAACAAAGTCAAGGTATTGGAGTGGCCATCACAAAGCCCTGACCTCAATCCTATAGAAAATGTGTGGGCAGAACTGAAAAAGCGTGTGTGAGCAAGGAGGCCTACAAACCTGACTCAGTTACACCAGTTCTGTGAGGAGGAATGGGTCAAAATTCACCCAACTTATTCTGGGAAGCTTGTGTTAGGCTACCCGAAACGTTTGACCCAAGTTAAACAATTTAAAGGCAATGCTACCAAATACTCATTGAGTGTATGTAAACCTCTGACCCACTGGGAATGTGATGAAAGAAATAAAAGCTGAAATCAATCATTCTCTGTACTATTATTCTGACATTTCACATTCTTAAAATAATGTGGTGATCCTAACTGATCTAAAACAGGGAATTTACTAGGATTAAATGTCAGGAATTGTGAAACCGAGTTTAAATGTATTTGGCTAAGTGTATGTAATCTTCCGACTTCAACTGTATATGGGAGTTTACCAAAATGTGGATTTGTTTTCAAATTTTGTGGGTCTGTGTAATCTGAGGGAAATGTGTCTAACTCTCTCTCTCGCTCTACCTGATGTAACTCTGTCTCCTCGGTCTGTCTATCCCTCCAGAGACTACAGAAGCATGGCATCAGCCAACGCACCCTCCGTCTCCCCACGCGTCCTCACTCCCTCATCCTGGGAGCCCCCCTCAGCCAGAAGGAGGCGCAGCATCAGGTGGGAGAGGAGGCGACAGAATGCTGCAGTGACACAGAGCGGACAGTAGAGGGCAGAAGCGGTACAGAGCGCAAGGAGAGCTACGGAGACCTGCAGGGGACATACGGGGCTAAGGTGGAGCCAGCTGTGGTCAGCCTGGAGTTTGGAGTGGCCCGCATGACATGCTGAGGCATTGTGGGATACTGGAGGAGGAGGGGAGATTGGACTGGAATGGAGGAAGGGTAGGGGGGGTTGACTGAAGGATGTGAGTGTATGTTGTGTTTGGTCATAAACCTATGTAGGTGGATGAGGGTGTACTGTATGTCTGTAATGTACGTCTCTATGGAAAGCGGCATTTACTTCACTTCGAGAGGCTGTTTTTTTTTTATGAATGTTGAAAAGCACTAAAGAGAATAAATTAAAAGATGTAACAGTTTGTTCTATGTATTATTCAACTAACTAAAGCTCTGGAGGACGCATCCCAGACTGTCTGCTCTGATCTCTTGATGTTCAAACCATCCCATTCTCCCCTTTGTCCAACAGCTAGCCAATTAGTCGTCAACATCCCATATTTAATGTTCTCAATATTGAGATCCTCCAAATAGGACCATGGCCAGGTACAGATTTGTCCTAAAACTCTTCCATCCTCTGTCAAAGCCAGATACATTTTGGATAACCCTGTTAACATGTGGATGGCATGATTCCACATTAATCTGAATGATGATGGATGCATCATGTCCAAGTCCAACATTTAGCCATGGACATGGCATTAATGAGAATCCCATTGGCTCTCTTACATTGGTCAAATAATCCAGTTGGTTTCCTCCGTCTGACTGGATGAGGTCATTGGCATGGTGTTACGCACGCCTCCCTAAGGAGGGAACGCATCACCCTGCTACACGTAAGCTCAGTGGAATGGGGGAAAAGTATGGGGTCGTGGGTGCAAGTAAGGGTGACAGAGGCCACAATACCGTTTAAGCAATGGATTTTATTTATCCAAAAACGGGAAGTGAGGGAAAAGGGGCTGGACGGGACCAAAGAAAGTAAAGAACCAAACCTCTAACCTGCCTTAACTGTCAACACAACATCTTACCTAAACTAGCACCGGAATGCTGGTGCTCTAACCAAAATACAGCGGGTGGTCCGCCCAGGTCTTACCTAGTGTATATAGACAAGTAAACTCTACGGGAGGTGTACGCCCATGGGCCTCTTGCCTAGCACAATGGCTTTCCCCTTTCCCCTGGGAACAAATGAGAAAGGTAGTTAGCCCAAATTATAATATTACAAATGACACAAAAACCAATGCTCTCTTAACAAACAAATCCTAATACCCTACTCAAACACATTAACAGCTCAAACACTCCAAATATCTAAACACTCATTCATAAAGATCTCACAAACCACAGCAAACCAGCCAGAGAGAGAGAACAGCTCAAACAACTGAGGCTTAAATAAGGTGAGCCAGCTGCAGCTACTGACGAGTGGGCGGAGTCAGGTCTTCCAGACAGTGGAGAATCCCACCAATCAGCCATGGCAACTGGACCTGGAGGCCATCTTGCCTGGAACAAACTCACACATTGAAACACTGAAACCAAGTACAAACAAATATACGGACACAGAGCAACACAACACACTGGGGATGTAACACATGGCAACTCGGGGGTCATGGAACACTACAAGGGTTACACGGGGTCATCAGGAGAGCAATGAGGCTGTGTGTGAGACTGTATACAGAAAGAGCCTGTCAATCCATCAGAGTTATTAACCAATCGGGCCCAGTTTCTAAGCGGAGACACATCGGCCTTCAATTTACCAAAGATTTTTTGGACAATTCTAGACCGTTTTCAGACAATGTTAAATCTGTGAAAACAGCCATCGTTCCCTGACATCCAGCAGGTGGTTGCTATAAGACGCCGTGTCGACAGCAGTCAACAGGACAGTCACCCGTTGCTTTTAGCCTTTCGTCATCATGGTGCGTCTGACCTCTTAACAGACCCCTGACCACTATCACTATAGGACTAGGCTAACAGACCCCTGGCTACTATCACTATAGGACTAGGCTAACAGACCCCTGGCTACTATCACTATAGGACTAGGCTAACAGACCCCTGGCCACTATCACTATAGGACTAGGCTAACAGACCCCTGGCTACTATCACTATAGGACTAGGCTAACAGACCCCTGACCACTATCACTATAGGACTAGGCTAACAGACCCCTGGCTACTATCACTATAGGACTAGGCTAACAGACCTCTGGCTACTATCACTATAGGACTAGGCTAACAGACCCCTGACCACTATCACTATAGGACTAGGCTAACAGACCCCTGGCTACTATCACTATAGGACTAGGCTAACAGACCCCTGGCTACTATCACTATAGGACTAGGCTAACAGACCTCTGGCTACTATCACTATAGGACTAGGCTAACAGACCTCTGGCTACTATAGGACAAACTCACTATATCGACTACAGTACCAGTTAAAAGTTTATTTTGACCAGTTTCTACATTGTAGAATAATAGTGAAGAATTTTTTTTAAATGAAATAACACTTGGAATCCTGTAGTAACCAAAAAAAGTGTAAAAACAGCCTTTGACAGCTTTGCACACTCTTGGCATTCTCTCAACCAGCTTCATGAGGTAGTAGTCACCTGGAATGAATTTCATTTAACAGGTGTGCCTTGTTAAAAGTTAATTTGTGGAATTTCTTTCCTTCTTAAAAACCTCTTAAGGACCCTTTCTTTTTTTTTGCCTAAATTGACATACCCAAATCTAACAGCCTGTAGCGCAGGACCTGAAACAAGGATATGCATATTATTGATATAAGGAAACACTTTGAAGTTTGTGGAAATTTGAAATTAATGTAGGAGAACATAACACACTAGATCTGGTGAAATATAATACAAAAAAAAAACCATGCATTTTCTATAATTTTTTGTTGCATCATCTTTTAAATGCAATAGAAAGGTCAGACAGTGGTGTAGGATTCTAAATGTAATTTAGATGTTGTCCACCAGATGGCATCAGTGTGTGCACAAAGTTTCAGACTGATCGATCACTACACAATATTTTGTGTCAAGTCTGCCAGGAGTTCTCCCAAATGTTTTCAAGTAGATAACTATAGAGAACATACAAAAATGCTATGGTAATACACAATTTAAGTTTGCACACTCCCAAGAATGTCATACATGATGGACCAATGTAATAGCTACTGTAAATTGAACAGTGCAGTTAGATTAACAAAAATGTAAGCTTTCTGGCCATATAAGACATGTCTATGTCCCGGAAAGTTGGCTGTTGTTAACAACACCATTCTAGTCACATATCTCATATTGAGCAGCAACCGTCCCGTAGAGGTTAATGTGTTTGAGCCAATTAATTGTGTTGTGACAAGGTAGGGGTGGCATACAGAAGATAGCTCTATTTGGTAAAATACCAAGTCCATATTATGGCAAGAATTGCTCAAATAAGCAAAGAGAAACGACAGTCCATCATTACTTTAAGGAATGAAGGTCAGTCAACACAGAACATTTCAAGAACTTTGAAAGTTTCTTCAAGTGCAGTCGCAAAAACCATCAAACGCTATGATGAAACTGGCTCTCATGAGGACCGCCACAGGAAAGGAAGACCCAGAGTTACCTCTGCTGCAGAGGATAAGTTCATTAGTTACCAGCCTCAGAAAGTTCAGCCCAAATAAATGCTTCACAGAGTTCAAGTAACAGACACATCTCAACACCATCTGTTCAGAGGAGACTGTGTGAATCAGGCCTTCATGGTTGAATTGCTGCAAAGGAACCACTACTAATGGACACCAATAATAAGAAGAGACTTGCTAGGGCCAAGAAACACGAGCAATGGACATTAGACCAGTGGAAATCTGACCTTTGGTCTGATGAGTCCAAATTTGAGAATTTTGATTCCAACCGCCGTGTCTTTGTGAGATACAGAGTTACAGTTGAAAGTAACTGGGGGAGAAAGTATAGCACTTAAACTCCTAAACTCTTTATGAATATGCCCAGTTTCACCAGGTCTCTACAAACCTCCATGAAGACACTGTACTTCAGCAGCTATTTGCTGCAACCAACTTTCACAATCTCGCATCAGAATTAGATGTTCATCCGTGTTTCGCAAACGTCAAATTTCAAAGATGTTCCAAACGTCAAATTTCTAAATGTTTTAAGTTTAGGCATTAACTCTGAATGGTTAAGGTAAGGGTTAAGGTTTGGGATAGGCACATTTTTTTTCTTCTTATAAAAACAACTTTCTATTGTTGGATTCAAGCTTGCAACCTTTGGAATCAGAGGCAGATGCTTACGCCCATTCCTCTCCACAACAATCTAGCAAAACCCAAACCTACTTGAATGTAACAACGCTCACTGTTGCCCCTAGTGGCCGGCTTCCACTTAATCTCCCAACATCCTCAGACATGAATGGACAACCGGACGTCGAATACTGACTTGTATCACGGGTGACCTGGCCGGTTTTATTCCTAGCCTGGGTAGGTGATTGTCTCTGCTTTCACCAATACATTGTTGGCTTCTGAAGAAGGCTACTCTATACTTGGGTGTCAGCTTTCTGTAAAGACCAGCTAAAGCCCTGTAGCCTGAGACAAAGAGCTCCTTGTTCTATACGAATTCTGGAGTTTACTGTTACTATACACACACACACACACACACACACATGCTGTATTTGCACTCTCACTTCATCAATAGTGTCTGGTGAAGGGTTGGACTGCATAGACAAGACCTCTATAGCTCAGCCATCCATGACACTACTGATGCCATTTTCTATAGCTCAGCCAGCCATGACACTACTGATGCCATGTTCTATAGCTCAGCCAGCCATGACACTACTGATGCCATGTTCTATAGCTCAGCCAGCCATGACACTACTGATGCCATGTTCTATAGCTCAGCCAGCCATGACACTACTGATGCCATGTTCTATAGCTCAGCCAGCCATGACACTACTGATGCCATGTTCTATAGCTCAGCCATCCATGACACTACTGATGCCATGTTCTATAGCTCAGCCATCCATGACACTACTGATGCCATGTTCTATAGCTCAGCCAGCCATGACACGTTCCAAATATCTCCATGCTCCCTTTTCTTGCTCACATTAAGACGTGGCATAAACAATATTTTTTATGTGTGTTTTAAGATAGGAGTGTGAAATACAATGCATTCAGAAAGTATTCAGACCCTTTGACTTTATCCACATTTTGTTATGTTACAGCCTTATTCTAAAATATATTAAATAAAATGTGTTCCTCATCAATCTACACACAATACCCCATAATGTTTGCAAATGTATATAAAATAAAAGGCAGAAACACCTTATTTACATGTATTCAGATCCTTTACTATGAGACTCGAAATTGAGCTCAGGTGCATACAGTTTCCATTGATCATCCTTGAACTGTTTCTACAACTTGATTGGAGTCCACCTGTGGTAAATTCAATTGATTGGACATGATTTGGAAAGACAGACACCTGAGCTCCGAGACAGGATTGTGTCGAGGCACAGATCTGGGGAAGGGTACCAAAACATTTCTGCAGCATTGAAGGTACCAAAGAACACAGCGGCCCCCAAACTGAGCAATCGGTGGAAAAGGGCCTTGGTAAGGGAGGTGGCCAAGAACCCGATGGTCACTCTTCCAGAAGGACAACCCTCTCTGTGGCACTCCACCAATCAGGCCTTTATGGTAGAGTGGCCAGACGGAAGCCACTCCTCATTAAAAGGCACATGACAGCCCGCTTGTCAGACCATGAGAAACAAGATTCTCTGGTCTGATGAAACCAAGATTGAACTCTTTGGCCTGAATGCCAAGGCGTCACGTCTGGAGGAAACCTGGCACCATCCCTGTGGTGAAGCATGGTGGTTGCAGCATCATGCTGTGGGGATGTTTTCAGCGGCCGGGACTGGGAGACTAGTCAGGATCGTGGGAAAGATAAACGGAGCAAAGTACAGAGAGATCCTTGATGAAGCTCCAGAGCGCTCAGAACGTCAGACTGGGGCAAAGGTTCACCTTCCAACAGGTCAGCGACCCTAAGAACACAGCGAAGACAACGCAGGAGTGGCTTCAGGACAAGTGTCTGAATGTCCTTGAGTGTCCCAGCCAGAGCCTGGACTTGAACCAGATTGAACAACTCTGGAGAGACCTGAAAATAGCTGTGCAGCAACGCTCCCCATCCAACCTGATAGAGCTTGAGATGATCTGCAGAGAAGAATGGGAGAAACTCCCCAAATACAGGTGTGCCAAGCTTGTAGAATCATACCCAATAAGACTCAAGGCTGTAATCGCTGCCAAAGGTGCTTCAACAAAGTACTGAGTAAAGGGTCTGAATACTTATGTAAAAGTGATATTTCAGTTTTTTGTTTCGAATAAATTTGCAAAAATGTCTAATTATGGGGTATTGTGTGTAGATTGATGCAGAAAAAAATAATACATTTTAGATAAGACTGTAACGTAACAAAATGTGGAAAAAATCAAGGGGTCTGAATACTTTCCGAATGCACTGTTTGTGTGTGTGTGTGTGTGTGTGTGTGTGTGTACTTACTATGTCATAGTGTGGGGAGAGTGTCTCTGTCAGTTCATAAGATGTAAAGCTGCTCTCTGTTCATTACAGGAACTACAAGGAGTAATCCTGGGGGGGGTTAACACACACACACACACACACACAGGTTTAGTCTAATCCTGCCCCCCCCCCAGTCCTCTAGGAATCCCTACCCCCCCACAACCCTCACTACAGGACACCTGGGGCTACGGAGGGAGGGCCAGTGTGTAATAGTGCATCTAACAGAGCAGAGGATATGACCTGTCCTTGGACAGACGTCCGTCTAATAAGGTAGTTATGAACAACATGGCAGTTCATTGGCCTGATCCACCCAACAACCATTACCATGCCAACCACTCACACTCCAATGTGCTTTGGTCTGAATACACTGTCTCTCTCTATCTCTCGCACGCACGCACGCACGCACACACACACACACACACACACACACACACACACACACACACACACACACACACACACACACACACACACACACACACACACACACACACACACACACACACACACACACACACACACACACACAGTAACACTCTATAATGTCCTCTAACTGTCCCATTTAGTGACGAGATCTACCCAGGGGGCCTGTGAAAAAACACTCAATGAGAGAGAGACATAGACAGGGAGTAGCATACTATTTTAACACCAACATGAACTGTACAACCTTGGTTCAGTTCAACCTTGGAAATATAACCTTTCAAGTGTGTTTCTCAAGGTTCCTGTTCCAGACAGACAAACAGACAGTAAACCCTACCTGACCTGGTAACATGGCCTCCAGGCAGGCAGGCAGGCAGGCAGACGACTTGACCTGGTAACATGGCCTACAGGCAGGCAGGCAGACGACTTGACCTGTTAAACGGTCTACAGGCAGGCCTGGGTCAACTCTATCTATCAGAGTTGGCTGGGAAAGAGTCAACGCTTCACTATGGGGAAGCCCTTGTGTGTGTGTGTGTGTGTGTGTGTGTTGGTTGCCCTCAGTGTGTGAATGCAAACATTGTTTGATACCAATGAGGTGGAAAAGGGGTCCCGTGCCTCAAAGCTAGGAAAGAAGTGAGGAGGAGAGGGAGGAGGGAAGGAGAGAGGAGAGAGGGGTTGAAAGTAGGTCGGGTGCTTAGGGAGGATTGGAGGAGTAGAAAAAGACAAGAAAGATTTATTTAAAAAAGAACACCCACAGAGCTCATCTAGGAAGGAGAGATTGCTTAGAATATGTGGAAGAAACACATTTGTTGAGAGTGAGAGAGAGGTTTGGGTAATATACTATGCACAAGACAAAAAAGTGTAAAACCCAGGTGATGGATGGGGTCATTTCAACATTCTTCTTTACAAGAGAGACAGTGTTTGGGTGTTGTCTTTTGTCTAACCTATTGGACACTTGGTCCTTGACTCCGTATGTGACAGGGTTAGGGGTCATATGTTGTATAAAGGCGGAACAAACTCTACTCGAGGCACATCTGCAGTCTGCAGTCTGGTGTGTGTGTGTGAACATTAGCAATGCTGAAATATTTCTCAGAATCTATGTATATCCCTGCTTTATCCTATACATACCGCGGATCAGCAGATCTGCTCAAATCCTACATCTCTCTCATACAATGGAAAAAAACACTAACTACACAACTGGGTCTTCTCATCTAAGTGGGATTTGGGAGGCTTAGTTTTGTTTACTTTAAGTATTTACCTCTGAATACAAGCACACACACACACGCATATTATCGTGTAAGTTCTGTATCAGCCACACATTCACAAGCAAACACAAGCTCATTTGTCTCACGTACTATTGAAATCTCTCACAAAAATATACACACAACCACATACAGTAGTGCAGAACAAGACAGTCTCTCTCTCTCTCTCTCTCTCTCTCTCTCTCTCTCTCTCTCTCTCTCTCTCTGTGATGGGAGGAATAAATCTGAACATAGATAAATAAATAAATAAAGGCGAGAAAAGAAGAGTTAGAGGCATGGTGCTGGTGGGGAGGCAGGGAGGGAGGAGTATATTGAGGGTGGAGGGGGAGAGAGAGAGAGGCATGGGCAGGCCGCCAACGCTGACGAAAATTGCTTAGTGCAACCAGTTGCCATGGATACAGTCAGGGGCAGCACCTTGGGTGTGTGTGTGTGTGTGTGAGAAAGAGGGAGAGTGAGAGGGAGGGAAAACCAACTGGCAAGCGTCAGACAGAACCAGTGAGGAAGTGAGAGAACACCAGGCTGCAGGACAGAGAGAGAGAGAGAGAGAGAGAGAGAGACGAAGGGAGACAGCCGGAGTGATAGAGTGATAGAGTGGTAGTGATAGCTAGAAGATGGAGGTTCAGTCAGAATGCGTGGAGCCTCCTCCACCTCCATGCAACCCCGATCCGCCAGGGAAGATCAACAAAGCAGCCTTCAAGCTGTTCGGAAAACGACGCTCCGGAATAGCCGGATTCTTCTCCTTCAGGAACAAAGGGGCCAACAGGAACGGGAATTTTGATAACGGGAATTCTGGGAATGGGAATTCGGTGGGGGCGGCTAACGAGCTCGTCAGGAGTAAAACGCATGACGGACTAACAAGCAGGGACGGACAGAGAGGGGAGGAACACGGAATATCAGAGGTGGGACAGGTGAGGTCTCTCAGCAAATCACTGAGCTTCTTTTCGCTGCTCAGACGAGGAAGTATGAGAGCCAATGAGAATACAGGTTTTGGGAGAAGGGGGAGGGGTTTAAAAGGCTTCTTCAGTAGTATGAAATGGCGGCGGAAGGAGAAGGTAGAGGAGGCGAGGGAGGTGAGAGAGGGGGATGTGATTCTAATGGAGGGAGAGGTGGAGGTAGCGGAGGCGAGGGAGGTGAGAGTGGGGGATGTGATTCTAACAAAGGAAGTGAATGACATCACTCTGACCCTCGAACACCAGCCCCGCCCACCCCAGGAGGATTGTGGGAGCTCAGAGGCTGAGCAAAACATAGAATCGGCAGGAACTTCTCCCCCCAACAACGCCACGACACCACTCACGCACTCTATCGCCATGACAACAAACCTGTCAGAATCCCCCTATACAACATCCCCCTCCCCTCTCCACACCGCCCTCCACTCAAAACCCAAAATGTCAATTTCCTCTGTAATGACTACCCCCCCTCTGGATCGGTGTGACCCCCCGTCCGAACCCTCAGTGGACCGGCTCTGTTCACTCCTCTTCACTGATGTCACCTCGCTCAAGAGCTTCGATTCGCTGACGGGGTGCGGTGACATCATCGCAGATGTAGAGGAGGAGGGAGCAGGAAACGAGGGAGGAGGAAATGGAGGAGTAGGAAGTGCCACTAGCAGTAGTAGTAGTAGTGGGGAAGGAGGAGGAGGAGGAGGAGGAGGAGGAGTACAAAGCTCCATTTCTACCCATGTCAGCCCTTCCACCCCCAACCCCACCTCCACCCCCACCTCTGCCCCTACCCCCCTCCCTGCCAGGGCACGGCTGATGCCCTCTCACTCTGCCCCGACTCAGCAGCCCTCTGGCAGCGGCGTGGTGGCCTACATGGGGGGTGGGGAGGAAATGGCCAGCCCTGATGGGGTGGACGACGCAGACATGCAGGGGCTCTGGCATATGGTCCCCTCTGGGGGAGATAACTCCCCCACCCTCCTCCGACCCAACTCTCACCTGGCTCCCCACAGAGGTACAGAGCGGAAACCCCCCCAGGTCAAGTCTCTGGGACTCAGCAAGTTCCCTGTAGTGGGGGGAGGAGGGGGAGGAAGGGTGACTAAACTCCCCACTCAAGGCGCTTGTCAAACCTCCTCGCCCAATGAGAAGGAGACTAAGGAGGAAGTCCCGCCCCAACAGGATGTCCCGGCTCTTAGGGATGAGGGATACTGGGATACGCCCTCTGCAACCCCTACGGCAACGCCTGACAATGGCTTCCTGCGGAACCAGAGGCTTGGCCTATCGTGTGACAGTTGCTCTGGCGACGCGCTCTACGACCTCTACAACGAGGAATTGGACAAATCTGACGAAGAGGAAGAGGTGGAGGGAGAAGATCTGATGAGTACTCCTTCCACCTCTGCTTGTGAGTACAAACTCAGCCCTCCGTCCCGGACTACTCCTCCTTTCTCCTCCTCCTCTTCCTCTTTCCACTCAATGAAGGGAAGCACTAGCCTTCCCCGTGAGTCCAAAATCCCTCTTAGTGTCAGACAGACCACAACCCCTCACTCTGTGAGCCAATCAGCTCTTTCCACTGTCCTCACAACCGCTCCTCCCTCTGACACACCCACCCATGCCCCTCCCTCAGCCCGGACCAGAATCCCTGTCTCCAAGGTGCCAGTCCGTCGCCCTGGGAACAAGGCCGGTAACGCTACACAAGGGCCAGCCCCCAGGAAGTAGCTCTGGACCAGGCAGCCATGAACTTTGGTGTCTTTGTACTAAACTTGTGTAGACTGGTGGGTTGTGGAAGGCATCAGACAATGATAGACATTGGAAATAAAGCGCTCTTAACAACTCTCCCATTGGACCCTAGTGGGTCACAAGAAGCTTTGGGTGCCAAATAAAGTTTGACATATTGTAACCACTGAACATAAGTGTTCAACATCAATGGACGTGTGTGTACAACATCACTGGATGGGACAAGAAACTTGGCAACGCTTCAAGTGGGTGAAGCGAGGGCGCCAAAACAATTTTGATCCATTTTTTAAGACAACTCTCAGCGCTTCCTGACCAGATGGATATGTAAACTATGGTCACAGAATTCCACTTCACTACACATTGGACCAGAGCACCTTTCACAACGCTAGGAATGACCAGAGCACCTTTCACAACGCTAGGAATGACCAGAGCACCTTTCACAATGCTAGGAATGACCAGAGCACCTTTCACAATGCTAGGAATGACCAGAGCACCTTTCACAACGCTAGGAATGACCAGAGCAACTTTCACAACGCTAGGAATGACCAGAGCAACTTTCACAACGCTAGGAATGACCAGAGCAACTTTCACAACGCTAGGAATGACCAGAGCAACTTTCACAACTCTAGGAATGACCAGGGCCTTTTCCTTTCCTCTTCAAGTCCTTTTTTCTAAAACACTGATTTTTATATGATACGACGTGTTTAATCTAACAACGGCCTAATCTAATTCAACAGTTTGGAATGTGTAATCATCTAATATGTAACTAATTACCTCCTAATGCCAGAGTGTCAATCCTAAATCTGCATCCATAATTTAGTCATGCCATTTAGCAGATGCTTTTATCCAAAACAACTTACAGTCATGCTGGTGGAGGCTGGATGGGCTCATTGTAATGGCAATAATGGAATTCATTACATTGAGCCCGTCTTCCCATCAGCGAGTCATACGTGCATATTTATTTTTTATGATGGGTGGACCCGGGAATCGAACCCACTAAAGCAATCAGAGAGCATTTATGAATGTATATTTATTAAGATGTACATGGAGATCACAGGATACAACCACTCACCTTGCCTGTGAATGTAACCAAGATACGTCACAAAAACATCCTCCTTAGTGAAACATAAACACACATGCTCCTCTGGACCACCACTCAAACCAGCAACTACTGTACTGTGATGACATTACACAGCCACACTGCAATCTGGAAAAACAGCTGTAGGTTCAATATCTCTAGGATTTACAACCATAACAAATCAACTAATGGAAAACTGGAAAAATAACTGAACACTCGTCTCTCGCTGCATGAGGTGCCTGGAACACAAGGCACTAGGATCAGGAAACACTGTCTACACACACACGCACACACACACACACACACACACACACACACACACACACACACACACACACACACACACACACACACACACACACACACACACACACACACACACACACACACACATCAAGGATTCTCTTTCGTACCATCCCTGGATTACTTTCTTCTCTACCAGGACGATGCTTTTTTTCTACTGGGTACTTTGTTTTCATACTCTTTTTATAGGATAACGTTTCATGAGTCAACGCAGCCAACCTTGACTTTGAACACACCAGCTACTTAGTGGGCCTTTGCTTTTGTTTCTGATTTATGAAGGAGGTGGGGGCTAAAGCTTACCTGTGGCATACATTCAGGAGTACACTTCACCCTCCATCTCCCAATCAGGAGTACACTTCACCCTCCATCCCCCAATCAGGAGTACACTTCACCCTCCATCTCCCATTCAGAAGTACACTTCACCCTCCATCCCCCAATCAGAAGTACACTTCACCCTCCATCCCCCAATCAGGAGTACACTTCACCCTCCATCTCCCAATCAGGAGTACACTTCACCCTCCATCCCCCAATCAGGAGTACACTTCACCCTCCATCCCCCAATCAGGAGTACACTTCACCCTCCATCCCCCAATCAGAAGTACACTTCACCCTCCATCCCCCAATCAGGAGTACACTTCACCCTCCATCTCCCATTCAGGAGTACACTTCACCTCCCATCCCCAAATCAGGAGTACACATCACCTCCCCATCCCCAAATCAGGAGTACACTTCGACCCCCATTCCCAAATCAGGAGTACACATCACCTCCCCATCCCCAAATCAGGAGTACATTTCACCCCCCATCCCCAAATCAAGAGTACACTTCACCTCCCATCCCCAAATCAGGAATACACTTCACCTCCCCATCCCCAAATCAGGAATACACTTCACCTCCCATCCCCAAATCAGGAATACACTTCACCTCCCCATCCCCAAATCAGGAATACACTTCACCTCCCATCCCCAAATCAAGAGTACACTTCACCTCCCATCCCCAAATCAAGAGTACACTTCACCCCCACCACCAAATCAGAAGTACACTCCACCCCCAAATCAGGAGTACACTTCACACTCAATCTCCAAATCCTGGTACACTTCACCCCCCATCCCCAAATCAGGAGTACACTTCACCCCCAATGCCCAAATCCTGGTACACTCAACCACAAATCAGGAGAACTCTTCACCCCCCATGCCCAAATCCTGGTACACTCAACCACAAATCAGGAGAACTCTTCACCCCCCATGCCCAAATCCTGGTACACTCAACCACAAATCAGGAGAACTCTTCACCCCCCATGCCCAAATCAGGAGTACACTTCACCCCCCATGCCCAAATCCTGGTACACTTCACCCCCAAATCAGGAGTACAGGCTGCGTTCCAGGCTGCACTGCATTTCCTCTAATTGGGGAGCCTATTTATATGCTTTGAGTTCTCACCTGTTTTGTGGGTTTTTGTTTGTGTGACGTGTGTTCACAGCAGTTCATGTTTGCGTGCGCTCCTTTTGTTGTCTTGTGAAGTTTAATAAAAGGAATGTCTTCACTCTCCCGCTCAGTGCCTCGGGTCCTCTCTCAGCAGCGTGACAGGTCAAATGTTTTATAACACCTACTCATTCAAGGGTTTTTCTTAATTTGTTTACTATTTTCTACATTGTAGAATAATAGTGAAGACATCAAAACTATGAAATAACACATGGAATCATGTAGTAACCAAAAAAGTGTCAAACAAATTTAGATTCTTCAAATAGCCACCCTTTGCCTTGATGACAGCTTTGAACAGTCTTGTGAACCTTCTCCCCAGTCTGAGGTCCTGACCGCTTTGGAGCAGTTTTTCATCAAGGATCTCTCTGTACTTTGCTCCGTTCATCTTTCCCTCGATCCTGACTAGTGTCCCAGTCCCGAGAATCTTGTTTCTCATGGTCTGAGTCCTTTAGGTGCTTTTTAGCAAACTCCAAGCGGGCTGTCATGTGCCTTTTACTGAGGAGTGGCTTCCGTCTGGCCACTCTACCATAAAGGCCTGATTGGTGGTGTGCTGCAGATATGGGTTGTCCTTCTGGAAGGTTCTTCCATCTCCACAGAGGAACTCTGGAGCTCTGTCAGAGTGACCATCGGGTTCTTGGTCACCTCCCTGACCAAGGCCCTTCGCTCCGTATTGCTCAGTTTGGCCGGGCGGCCAGCTTTAAGAAGAGTCTTGGTGGTTCCAAACTTCTTCCATTTAAGAATGATGGAAGCCATTGTGTTCTTGGGGACCTTCAATGCTGCAGACATTTTTTGGTACCCTTCCCCAGATTTGTGCCTCGACACAATCCTGTCTCGGAGCTCTATGGACAATTCCTTTGACCTCATGGCTTGATTTTTGCTCTGACCTGTGTCCCCTTTTTTTTTTCACAGGTGGACTCCAATCAAGTTGTAGAAACATCTCAAGAATGATCAATAGAATCAGAATGCACCTGAGCTCAATTTCGAGTCTGATAGCAAAGTAATGTATTTCTGTTTTTTTATGTCTAAAAACCAGTTTTCGCTTTTTCTTTATGGAGTATTGTGTATAGATTGATGAAGAAAAACATGATTTAATACATTTTAGAATAAGGCTGTAACGTAACAAAATGTGGAAAAAGTCAAGGGCTCTGAATACTTTCCGAATGCACTGTACAAATAAGTCAGTCATGACTTCTTGGAGGGGAAGGTATTCAGTGTTCAACTTTTTGAGGGGAAGGTATTCAGTATTCAACTTCTTGGAGGGGAAGGTTTTCAGTATTCAACTTCTTGGAGGGGAAGGTATTCAGTATTCAACTTCTTAGAGGGGAAGGTATTCAGTATTCAACTTCTAGGAGGGGAAGGTATTCAGTATTCAACTTCTTGGAGGGGAAGGTATTCAGTATTCAACTTTTTGAGGGGAAGGTATTCAGTATTCAACTTCTTGGAGGGGAAGGTATTCAGTATTCAACTTCTTAGAGGGGAAGGTATTCAGTATTCAACTTCTTGGAGGGGAAGGTATTCAGTATTCAACTTCTTGGAGGGGAAGGTATTCAGTATTCAACTTCTTAGAGGGGAAGGTATTCAGTATTCAACTTCTTGGAGGGGAAGGTATTCAGTATTCAACTTCTTGGAGGGGAAGGTATTCAGTATTCAAACAGGAGGTTCTCTTCTCTTGCTCCGTCTGTACACCATCTTATCCTAAATCAAGTTTCAATACAAAGCATTATCCATTATTTCTATCTGTCTTTTCTTTTTTAATGGTGTGAATACCTTGGTTTTCTTTCCTGTTTTCATATTTCATGAATAAACCGCTGTTTGCTCTAATATAGAGGGTGGCAGGTAGCCTAGCTGTTAGTCGAGATGTCCTTGAGCAAGGCACTTAACCCTAATTTGCTCCAGGGGCTGACCCTGTAGGTAGGCTGTCATTGTAAATAAGAATGTGTCCTTAACTGACTTGCCTAGTTAAATAAAGGTTACATAGAGGATTCTGGCTCAGTGTGTTGGCATCCATTTCAGTCAACTGCTAGCATAGATTGACACACCACAGGTAGAGGAAGGTATTTTAGCTGGTGGGTGATAGCATGATTAAGCTTTGTGGCTCAGCCCCCTCCCCCCGCCACTCCACTCTCTGCCTCCCCCTCCTCACCCCATGTGGTTTAAATCCATAGGAGGAGGAGGAGGGAGGAGGAGGGAGGAGGGTGATGCTGTTGTTGCTCTGCTGCTGTGGGTGGTGGTGTTGTTTTGGTGTGTGGCTCAGAGAGCTATAGCTGCTGATGGACATACAACTCACATCGCTTGTTCCTCAAGAAGTCATCTACATTTAATAATGATTATTAGATTGTATGGTGAAGGTGGGAGTGAGACACAAAGAGAGAGGCTGGCTGCAGCTGATACATGCTTTCTGTCAATATGGAACTGGGCAAATGTGTGTGTGTACATTTACTTCAAGACCCCCTATCTGATTAAGTGTGTGTGTGTGCCTTTGTAAGGCAGGAGGATTTGGTGCAGTGTGAATCCCCTTGATATATCCCTCTCTTTCTCCCCTCTCTCCCCCTCTCTCTCCCTCTCTCTCCCTACCTCTCTTTCTCCGTCTCACTCCCCTCCATCTCTCTCCCCTCGTCTCTCTTCCTCTCTCCTTCTCTCTCTCCCTCCCTCTCTCTCCCCTCCACCTATCTGCCCCTCTCTCTCTCTCTCTCCCTCTCTCTCCCTACCTCTCTTTCTCCGTCTCACTCCCCTCCATCTCTCCCACTCATCTCTCTCCCTTTCGCTCTCCATCTCTCTCCCCCTAATATCTCTCTCTCTCTCCCCCTAATCTCTCTCCCCCTCATCTCTCTCACTCTCTCTCCCCTACATCTCTCTCCCCCTCATCTTCTCCCTGTGTCTCGCTCCCTGCAGAGTGCAGTTTATATAAAACCCTTAGGTAATACTGGATCTAAGCTGCTCATGATGACAGAGAAAGGGGTGTGTGTGTTTGAGCCTGCTTTTTTATATGAGGTGATTGCCCGTTTGTGTGTGTGTGTGTGTGTTTGTGGTGGGGTATAGACACTGTTGCTAATCTCATCTCCTGGACTTTGACACACACATTCAGCGTATATATTATATATTCATTATATTAGACAATAAAAACCGAATAATTTTACATTTTCTTAAAGACGAAAACAAAGCGAACAGACAGGGAAGAGAAATGAGAGAGAAAAGAGAATGAAAGACTGAGGGGTAGGGAGGAGAAGAGTGTGTGTGTGTGCGTGCGTGCGTGTGTTTGAGAATCTGCATAATTTTGAAGAATTTTACCTGCATGACTATTCAGGTCAGACTGTACTGATGATAATGAGGATGAAGATGATGATGATGTAGAAGAAGATGATGATGATGATGATGATGATGATATACTTAAGCAATAAGGCACGAGGGGTTGTGGTATATGGCCAATATACCACGATTAAGGGCTGTACTTAAGTACGACGCAACATGGAGTGCCTGGATACAGCCCTCACCCATGGTATATTGGCCATACCACAAACCTCCGACGTGCCTTATTGCTATTATAAACTGGTTACCTAAAACAGTGGTACGTAATTAAAGCAGTAAAATACATGTTTTGTCATACCTGTGGTATATGGTCTCATATACCACGGCTTTCAGCCAATCAGCATTCAGGGCTGGAACCACCCAGTTTATAATAGATAATATAGTATTTATATAGTCTGATATACCACGGCTTTCAGCCAATCAGCATTCAGGGCTGGAACCACCCAGTTTATAATAGATAACATAGTATTTAAAACCACGAGGTAACAATGATAGCAGATCTCTCCTCCTTTCATCTTTCCCTCCATCGTTAATCTCCAGGGGTGTACAGTACAGTACAGTATGTGTGTGTGATTGAGGCCCATTCAAAAAAATCTGCACCCCACATTTCGCAGGGCAGCCTCACCACAGATGTTTCCTTGGCAACCCCACTAGGTCATCCAATGAGAAAAGGAGGCCGGGCAAGGAGGGAGAGGGAGGGAGGGAGGGAGGGAGGGAGGGGGAGGGGGAGGGGGGGTGCTGACACAGAGAATCTGAGAGACCTGATTGGAGTTGGACTGGTGCAGTGAAACGCACAAACACACAACAACACATAAACACACACAAACACACCTTCAAGGCATGCAAATTTAAACTTTCAGAGCTGTTTTGTCTTTTGTAGGAATGTGGTGCCTGCTTGTATTTCCTTTAACCTTTATTTAACAATACATACCATTGAAAAATATAAATATTGTGTAACATCATTATTGTCAGTATGTACCCAACAGGTGGTGGTGTGTTCGACACAGTCACTCATATAGATGTAGAGGTCTATAGAGCCTGTCTGCATTCCTGATTTCACCCCCATTCCTATCCCCTCTGGAACCCCCCATCCTCACCCCCTTCAGTTACCCCTATTCCTATCCCCTCTGGAACCCCCCATCCTCACCCCCTTCAGTTACCCCCATTCCTATCCCCTCTGGAACCCCCCATCCTCACCCCCTTCAGTCATCCTCAATTCCTATCCCCTCTGGAACCCCCCATCCTCACCCCCTTCAGTCATCCTCAATTCCTATCCCCTCCTGAACACACATGTATTTTTCAGCAGTGTTGTTTTAGTCAATAGGAAGAGGCATGCCTCTTTTCAGGAGGGTATCGGAATGGGGGTGACTGAAGGGTAGAAGGATGGGGGTTCTTGAGGCTGTGGGGATGGGGGTGACTGAAGGGTAGAAGGATGGGGGTTCTTGAGGCTGTGGGGATGGGGGTGACTGAAGGTTAGAAGGACGGGGGTTCTTGAGGCTGTGGGGATGGGGGTGAC
Source organism: Thymallus thymallus (assembly GCA_023634145.1). Lineage (NCBI taxonomy): Eukaryota > Metazoa > Chordata > Actinopteri > Salmoniformes > Salmonidae > Thymallus > Thymallus thymallus. The sequence goes on along the minus strand of CM042417.1, from coordinate 6,721,581 downwards.
TGAAGGGATTAAATTATATTGTGGAGGGGGAAGGTCAGCTTTTTTTTGTCGCACTGCTTTGCTTTGTCTTGGCCAGGTCGCAGTTGTAAACGAGAACTTGTTCTCAACTGGCCTACCTGGTTAAATAAAATAAAAAAAATAAAAAAACCTCAATGAGTCTCTGTAAAAGGTGAATGAATTAACTCCCCCAATACATACACACACACACGCGCTCTGTATTGTTGTCTTACCTGATTCCCGTCCCCATCCTAAAGAGAAATGAGGAGGAAGTGAGGGTAGCATCCTATGACTGACAGATCTGTAACTCTCACTCTGTAACTGAGGCTGAAGTCTCTGTGCTGTGCTTCATGAAGAATTATTAACAGAACAATTACATAACATGGTTACAACGCTTCAGACAGCAGTAATAAAAAATGTTGGGTCAGTTTCAGCTCATATAAGACTTTAAAGTACCAACAATGTGCCTCTTGACCTGTTTCTGGGAAGAAGACTCAGAGACATTCTGAATACAGGACATGATCGCCCTCTAGTGGTTCTGATACGATACTGCTGGTTTGGAGTACATGGATGACAAAATTAATGACTGTATATTTTTTTTATTCTTTCAGGCCAAGGACTCAGTGGAGAAGAGAGTGTCTGAACAGAAGACATTCAACTTTAGAACCCGATTGGTCCAGCAGGCTGTCTTGAGCCTGATTGGTCCAGCAGGCTGTCTAGAACCTGATTGGCCCAGCAGGCTGTCAAGAGGCTGGAAGATAAACAGATCATAAGCAAATACCCTGACTTTAAAGTTGACCCACCAGACCCCAGTTGAAAAACCAACCCAGGAGGAGCTGGTGGCAAAACCTTTTAGCCTAATTTTGGAACTAACTTTAGCTAGCCTAATAAAGGGTGGTGGCAGTGTCATGTTGTTGAGCGCCTTTTCAAAATATTTTGAAATTAGGTACAGTATATGATCACACTGGTAATCGATAATTTGTTGTATTACTTGTGAGGCACAGCTGAGTGAGCATAATAATTTGCTTTACTGGACTGATGGCCTGCATCTGATGGTCAGCCTGAGGGGAGGCAGCGAGCAGCGGTGAGGCAGCCTCTCACCCGACTCACCGTTCCTCCTCTCTCCCTCTCTCTGCTGAGAAAAGGGGACAGTCTTCCAGCTGATGGCGAAACTCAAGTCACACTGAATTATTACTGTCTCATGCCCCATTTCATGTTGGTACTCCTATGACCAGATAAAGTGAAGAAATATTCCATGATATTAAAAAAGACACAAGCCGCTAATAATAACAATGCAAGCTTATCTAAATACTCATTCATTGTACCTGCGGTGCTGGTTGTAGCGTGAGTGAAAGTATGGAGAACGCGCATTTTATAAAAGCGTTGAAGAAAATGTTGACAGTGCTGAATAACAACATAAACATGATCTTACTTATAAAAACAGAGGCTCTTTGCTGTATACATCTAGAGTCTTTCTCTAGTCATGGTTTTAAAAGTTGTGAAAACTCACAGTATTTGCTGTGCACTTGAGGCTTCTTATTACAGCCTATGGCTTGAAGAAACTGTACAGACATGGTGATCTGAGCTATCTATATGTGCACTTGATTTGCTCTCTGGGCCTGCCTGGTATGCGGAGTTCTAGATGAAATGGTTCAAAATGGGAACACTTTGCCTTCCCGGTGCTAGGGCTGCTGAATCAAGTGCACCTACCACCAACATTGCTAAATGGAGAAATAAATAGGGATGGGGGTGACTGAAGGGTAGAAGGATGGGGGTTCTTGAGGCTGTGGGGATGGGGGTGACTGAAGGGATTAAATTATATTGTGGAGGGGGAAGGTCAACTTTTGGAGAAATAAATAGGAACGCAAGGCTTTTAGCGTTGTTGTTTTTTACAGAAAAGTTTGGTGATAAACTACGAATGCCTTGGAGATCACAACCGACCGGTCAGTGACCACTGTCCTATGGGTTCACTCACAATGGCCGGCAGTCCACCCGTTATGTCATCATTGTCTTGAATGGGAACACCTTTTCTACTCAATGAGGGGATTCGATTAATCTGGCCCGGGCGCATGGGTAGGTGTGTTCTGCACCAGGGGAAAGTTGATTGCATTTGTTTTGGAACCAGGCTGCTTCCCGGGCTAGAGCCAGAACATGGGTTTTAGAACCAGGCTGCTTTCCGGGCTATAGCCAGAACATGGGTTTTAGAACCAGGCTGCTTCCCGGGCTAGAGCCAGAACATGGGTTTTAGAACCAGGCTGCTTCCCGGGCTAGAGCCAGAACATGGGTTTTAGAACCAGGCTGCTTCCCGGGCTAGAGCCAGAACATGGGTTTTGGAACCGGGATGCCTCGTGTTATTTTCTACTACCACTATTGACTTTATGCTTCTAAGACTGTTTGGTAATATCATTTCTTGTTTATGTAAATCAAGGGCCTTGAGATGGGAGAACCTTCCAGAAGGACAACCATCTCTGCAGCACTCCACCAATCAGGCCTTTATGATAGAGTGGCCAGACGGAAGCCACCTTGTTCTTTTCATTACCTGCATTCTCTCTCTCCAGCTCCTCCACAAGTTCTTTAAATGACCTGCATTCTCTCTCTCCAGCTCCTCCACCTTGTTCTTCTGGACCTGCAGGTCAGTCTTGGTGATGCTCACGTCCTCTTTCTGCTCCTCCACCCTCCTCTCCTCCGTGGCTGAAATGTGCAAACAATTAATTTGTCGAAAGCGTTTGATCCACTACTAAAATGACATCCTAATAAACCATATTCAACATAATGGTCCATTACCTGCATTCTCGATTATTAGCTCATCTACCAGGAGCTGTCCTTCAGGCTGGCCCCCAGTTATTAGCTCATCTACCAGGAGCTGTCCTTCAGGCTGGCCCCCAGTTATTAGCTCATCTACCAGGAGCTGTCCTTCAGGCTGGCCGCAAATTATTAGCTCATCTACCAGGTATTCACTGTCCTTCAGGCTGGCCCCCAGTTATTAGCTCATCTACCATGTATTCACTGTCCTTCAGGCTGGCCGGAAATTATTAGCTCATCTACCAGGTCTTGACTGTCCTTCAGGCTGGCCGCAAATTATTAGCTCATCTACCAGGTATTCACTGTACTTCAGGCTGGCCCCCATGTTCCTCAGCTCCACTCTTTGTTCCACCATCATGCAATGTCTCAGCTCCTTCAGGTCAGTCCAGATGTCAGGTGTGGTGGTGGTCTGGCCAGTCGTCTGTTTGTGTGTCGTCTCTGTAGCTTCAGTCCCCCTTCACTATGATGTCATTCTCTCTGACCCCTCCACTCTCTCCCTGACCCCTCCACACTCTCTCTGACCCCTCCACTCTCTCCCTGACCCCTCCACACTCTCTCTGACCCCTCCACTCTCTCTGACACCTCCACTCTCTCTCTGACCCCTCCACTCTCTCCCTGAGCCCTCCACTCTCTCCCTGAGCCCTCCACTCTCTCTCTGAGACCATGCCCCAGACAGACAGAACAGCAACAGCAGCAGAGCTACAGCACCACAATGAGTGAGAATTAAACAATAGATGTAGTGCTGCCCCCCCCTACATTGATCAGTGTTATTTCCTGATAGTTGCTAGTATGAAAATACAATATACACAGGACCTTCTAATTAGCAGGTTTGCATGGGTGGGAGTTTCGTCTTTCCATGGTGACATCACCATGCGGTGAATTGGCTAATAGACCAATAAGTAACAGAGTTACAAACCTCTCTGCCAATAACAGCTAATTTTCAGTATTTTGGGGGGGTTGCTAAAAAGAACATTTTGCCCATTTTAATGGAAATCCATAACTATAAGGTACTAAATTGTTACCCGATTGTTACTGGTCCCCGGAAATGTTTAGGGGTATTTTAGCAATTGGTGTAATATATATTACAAATTACAATTTGTACAATATGTCCTGAATTTGTAAGCGCTTAAAATCCCAAACTGCATCTTTAATAAACCCACATTGTAGGTACTGTAGTGTACTGTATAATTCAATATGAATCAGGCACAATCTTAACCGGGAACATCCACTAGTATCTTCTGAGTTTAGAACTAGAACAACTAATGATTTTTGTGTTAGCAATATGTTTTTAATTACTGTATTTCATAATTACTGTACCTATGATGGAACAGTTGTTAAAAAAATAATTAAAATGTGTACCTGTTATTTACATTAGATCTCAAGTATAAATTGAAGACATCAGCAAGAATCTTTAGGGGACCGTCATTTGGCTCGTGTGTTGGTCACCAGCCAAGCTCCGTGATATGGAACTGAAAATAACCATGTCAGAAGAAGGAAGTGGATCTATGTATTTTCAGCTGAGAGTATTAGTACGCATTCTGCTGTATTTCTGGGCTCTTGTTAATCCAGTAAATGGAAACTCAATGACAAACTGCAAAATCGATGATTCTCAATATCTTTATGTAGATGACTGTGAAGACATCTCAAAGCCGTACCACCAGACATTCCACAATTAGTAAGAACTTTAAAGATAGCAAATAATAACAAAGATAAAAAGTGAGGACTTTAAAGATGTGTAAATTCTGAAAATATTAACACTGAACTGCAACAGGATCTCTTATGTGAACAAAGGGTATTTTTCAGATCTGGGCTCGCTATAGCTGCTATATCTTCCCTTCAACAAACTCACCTCCATCTCAGACCACATGTTTAAGGGCCTGGACAATCTCATAGTATTACAACTGGATAACAACCACATCTAAAGTATCACATCATAATCTATTCAGTTCCTCTTCATCTAACCGGCAAGCAGCATCATTGTATTCAGTCCATTTTATAATTACCACAATTGCAGAAGTTGTTCATTGGGAACAATAACTTGACTTCTTTTCATTCACAGGAAATATCAAATAGGTCTATAAGGTTGACAGTGCTGGATAAAACCATCTGTCACAGCAGATGTTCTTTCCCATCTTCATACATTAGATCTTTCCGTCTGTGGCTCTAATGGAGCATGAAATGGGATGTGGCGGACAGGTATTTTCTGAGGAATGTTTACAGTCTCGACTTGAGTGGCGTCCACATGTCTTTAGAAGGGGTTAGTTTGTTGTTGTTTTTAGCTTCATGAAAAAAAAAGATTATCTTTGAAATGACTTTATCATTGTCGATATGACATTAAATAGACTTTGTGCTATGTGTATTTTTCCTTGTCAGTTGAAGCAAGTTGATAAAAATAACACTTGTTATATACTAAGCAAAAAAATAAACGTCCTCTCACTGTCAACTGCGTTTATTTTTCAGAAAACTTAACAGGTGTAAATATTTGTATGAACATAACAAGATTCAACAACAGACATAAACTGAACAGGTTCCACAGACATGTGACTAACAGAAATTGAATAATGTGTCCCTGAACAAAGGGGGGGTCAAAATCAAAAGTAATAGTCAGTATCTGGTGTGGCCACCAGCTGCATTAAGTACTGCAGTGCATCTCCTCCTCATGGACTGAACCAGATTTGCCAGTTCTTGCTGTGAGCACTGATGGAGGGATTGTGCGATCCTGGTGTAACTCGGGCAGTTGTTGTTGCCTGTCCCGCAGGTGTGATGTTTGGATGTACCGATCCTGTGCAGGTGTTGTTACACGTGGTCTGCCACTGCGAGGACGATCAGCTGTCCGTCCTGTCTCCCTGTAGCTCTGTCTTAGGCGTCTCACAGTATGGACATTGCAATTTATTGCCCTGGTCACATCTGCAGTCCTCATGCCTCCTTGCAGCATGCCTAAGGCACGTTCACGCAGTTGAGCAGGGACCCTGGGCATCTTTCTTTTGGTGTTTTTCAGAGTCAGTAGAAAGGCCTCTTTAGTGTCCCTAAGTTTTCATAACTGTGACCTTAATTGCCTACCGTCTGTGAGCTGTTAGTGTCTTAATGACCGTTCCAGATGTGCATGTTCATTAATTGTTTATGGTTCATTGAACAAGCATGGGAAACAGTGTTAAACCCCTTTACAATGAAGGTCTGTGAAGACATTGGGATTTTGACGAATTATCTTTGAAAGACAGGGTCCTGAAAAAGTTTCTTTTTTTGCCAAGTATATATTGGAGCATCAGCGTGTGACCAGTCTTAATATTAATAAACAGATCAGTTAACCTTTTCCTTGAGGTGAAACACACGCATGACGCCCAGGGGAGGGTAGAGTACTGAACACATGTACTCCAGTAAGAGTACAACTACTACGGTAAAATGTTACTCAAGTAGAAAACTACTCAAGTAAGAGTGAATTAGTACTCAATCAAAAAAACTACTTTAGTACAGTTACTTTTTGAGTACATTTTAATTTTTTATAGTTTTGTTTAATAAACCAAATACTAACATTGTAAAACTGTAACAAATTGTTATGTTGTTAGCGTATTGTTATATTCATGTAATAAAAATTAAAATGGTAAAATACAGTGGGGAGAACAAGTATTTGATACACTGCCGATTTTGCAGGTTTTCCTACTTACAAAGCATGTAGAGGTCTGTAATTTTTATCATAGGTACACTTCAACTGTGAGAGACTGAATCTAAAACAAAAATCCAGAAAATCACATTGTATGATTTTTAAATAATTAATTTGCATTTTATTGCATGACATAAGTATTTGATCACCTACCAACCAGTAAGAATTCCGGCTCTCACAGACCTGTTAGTTTTTCTTTAAGAAGCCCTCCTGTTCTCCACTCATTACCTGTATTAACTACACCTGTTTGAACTCGTTACCTGTATAAAAGACACCTGTCCACACACTCAATCAAACAGACTCCAACCTCTCCACAATGGCCAAGGCCAGAGAGCTGTGTAAGGACATCAGGGATAAAATTGTAGACCTGCACAAGGCTGGGATGGGCTACAGGACAATAGGCAAGCAGCTTGGTGAGAAGGCAACAACTGTTGGCGCAATTATTAGAAAATGGAAGAAGTTCAAGATGACGGTCAATCTCCCTCGGTCTGGGGCACCATGCAAGATATCACCTTGTGGGGCATCAATGATCAAAGCCCAGAACTACACGGCAGGACCTGGTCAATGACCTGAAGAGAGCTGGGACCACAGTCTCAAAGAAAACCATTAGTAACACACTACGCCGTCATGGATTAAAATCCTGCAGTGCACGCAAGGTCCCCCTGCTCAAGCCAGCGCATGTTCAGGCCCGTCTGAAGTTTGCCAATGACCATCTGGAAGATCCAGAGGACGAATGGGAGAAGGTCATGTGGTCTGATGAGACAAAAATAGAGCTTTTTGGTCTAAACTCCACTCGCCGTGTTTGGAGGAAGAAGAAGGATGAGTACAACCCCAAGAACACCATCCCAACCGTGAAGCATGGAGGTGGAAACATCATTCTTTGGGGATGCTTTTCTGCAAAGTGGACAGGACGACTGCACCGTATTGAGGGGAGGATGGATGGGGCCATGTATCGCGAGATCTTGGCCAACAACCTCCTTCCCTCAATAAGAGCATTGAAGATGGGTCGTGGCTGGGTCTTCCAGCATGACAACGACCCGAAACACACAGCCAGGGCAACTAAGGAGTGGCTCCGTAAGAAGCATCTCAAGGTCCTGGAGTATCCTAGCCAGTCTCCAGACCTGAACCCAATAGAAAATCTTTGGAGGGAGCTGAAAGTCCGTATTGCCCAGCGACAGCCCCGAAACCTGAAGGATCTGTATGGAGGAGTGGGCCAAAATCCCTGCTGCAGTGTGTGCAAACCTGGTCAAGAACTACAGGAAACGTATGATCTCTGTAATTGCAAACAAAGGTTTCTGTACCAAATATTAAGTTCTGCTTTTCTGATGTATCAAATACTTATGTCATGCAATAAAATGCAAATGAATTACTTAAAAATCATACAATGTGATTTTCTGGATTTTTGTTTTAGATTCCGTCACTCACAGTTGAAGAGTACCTATGATAAAAATTACAGACTTCTACATGCTTTGTAAGTGGGAAAACCTGCAAAATCGGCAGTGTATCAAATACTTGTTCTCCCCACTGTAAATGGTAATCTGCATGAGAAAAAAATGTGTTATAGCGATCATCCCTAGTGATCAAATTGACCCGGACGGACATGATCACAATAAGCAGACTCCACTGTATCATAAATTGTACCTTTTCCAATATTTTCTCATACTTTATGTGCAGAAATAACAACTTAGCTGGCTGGCTACAACAACCGAGATGAAAGGTTTCCATTAGAAACCCATTTAAAATTAACCATTGGAGTAACTATTTATGCCATCCTAAATATAAGGTCAAGCTAAGTAAATTGACCACTAATACAACACAACACATTACCCTACATTTTTCTATAATATTTTCTAGCTAGCTAGTCCCTATTGACATTTAGCTTTACATTGTATCTACACTACTGGGCAATTTAGATAGCTAGCTATGTTGGCTACCTATTGATAGCTAGCTGAAGTTAGCTAGCAGCTAGCCTAACTTACCTCAAAGTGCTTGCGAAGGTTGGAGGATTAATTTTTAAATGCTGAGATTTCCGCGTTTTTGTTGAGGCAAAGACAACATTTCATGATGATATTATTGCCTCTTTTACGTTTGAAAATAAAAAATGTCCTGCAATTGTGGCCAAGGGTTGTCACGATTTGCCACATCTTGATCCTCTACTGGGCTGTTCATGCTTGACTGATGATGAGCAGAGTAATAGTGAGAATGGGTTGTATTTGTCATACTACATGATGAGTGCGAATGAGTACGAATTGGCTCATAGCTTTCCCATGCATGGATCAAAGGAAGCAATTTAATAGTTTCTATTTCAGTTGTCATTCACCAAAGTATTATCTATGTTTCTATGGTTCTATGATAAAGTCCAATTTAATGTTGTATTACTTTTCAAAGAAAAGTATCTCTGTGTCTGTGCTTGTCTCTCTCTTTTTCCACCCAGAGGCCCATAGTAGCTACAGTACACTTTAGGTTTTCACCAAGGCCTGTAGGTCCAGGTTGCGGACTGGACTGTTTTCTATACCGAGTATTGCCAACCCAGAAAGTCTTTCCAGAGACATTGTGCATTAGATGTCCATTGCGCTGCACACACTTTAAACGTTTTGAATGATGGATGCATGCCAAGATATCGCAAACCGCTTTTTTTGTTCAAGCCGTCAAGAACTGTTGTCTGCTAAAGATGACAATCTGCCAATTTATTGGCTGTCCAGTCTGTACAGTTAATCTATGTCCAGTCTACAGACGACCTGTCCCCAGAGCTTCCTATACAGTTAATCTATGTCCAGTCTACAGACGACCTGTCCCCAGAGCTTCCTATACAGTTCATCTATGTCCAGTCTACAGACGACCTGTCCCCAGAGCTTCCTATACAGTTAATCTATTTCTGTAACTTGTTGAGGCGGCAATTAAGGAGAATGAGAGGCTCAATTAAATATGTTGCAGAACTGTTGTATTTGAAGTACCACTTCTGTTTCCCTGATGTTGCTATGGCAATCAAGCTGTTCTAACCATCCCTGTAACTGTTGCTTCTGCTGAGAGATTGATTTCTAAACTAAAACTCATGAAGCACTATAGAAGCATTGGGCTCTCTCAGGCGCTTTTGAACGCCTGAGTAAGCTCCACTCATGGCACTAGTGCCGTCGTAGCCTTGACCACAGCATTTGTTCACCAATTTCCTCTTACTTTCAATCAGATAAATGTTTTATTTTTCAATGCCTGAGGCACTTTGATCAGTCACACTCCTGAAGCTTCCTACTACATATGGAAACTAAAAAGGTTTATGAATGACTTTTTGGAGGGTCACTGTTATTACAATTTAAAAAATTGACATTGATGATAGGCACATGGGTCCCAAGAGCTCGTGGGCCTCCGCTGCAGGGGAGTCCAGTACGCCAGTGATGAGTGATCATTTAGATATTTTATTGTAGATCTGGATGTGGCTGTATTCTGCTGTTGGAGAACCAGGGGATACTGTTGTATAACAAGTGAAACAGATGAACAGTGTTCATAGTCATGGTCTCTCTCTCTCTCTATTCACACATCTAACATCCTGTCTAACTCAGGGTTGTGTGTGGGTTTGAGAGAGAAATACTGGCCCTGTTTAGATTTTCTTTAACCACAAACATTTTGATAACTTGGTTGCTTTTTACAGAGAAACCTGATCCAGCAGTTGCTGAAAATAACATGGAGTTTTGGTTTCTACCTCTCTTTTGGTTTCGACCAAGACGCAGCGTAGTTATACTGGTACATAATGTTTATTTACTTAAACGATAAGCAAAACAAGAATATGGACTTATTAGTACCGGTACACACACACACACACACACACACACACACACACACACACACACACACACACACACACACACACACACACACACACACACACACACACACACACACACACACACACACACACACACACACACACACACACACACACACACACACACACACACACTCTCTCTCTCGCTCCCTTGTTCCCTTGCTCCCTTGCTTCGCTCTCTTTACCTCTGAGGGTTTGAAAACATCACTGCATCATGTATACACAATGTAACCTGTTTTAAGTCAGTGTTTTAGTGTGTTTGGACAGTTAGTGTAGGTTCTAACCACTGCTGATGATTCCTATGGGCTTTTCTCTAGCACAGATATATGCTAACCAATACCTTAAATTAGCACTCACACTGCGCAGAGATACTCCATTACAATTTAATTGCTGCCTGTGAGTTGGGAAGACATGTTTGCGGTGATGTAAGGGCCTGACTGAGGCCAGGTCTCTGACTCCCACTAGAGGGAGTGGGATGGCCACAGTCAGGTCCTGACATTCACTATGGGTGTTGGGTTTGATGATCCCCAATTAGAGGCAGCTGTCTTGATTTGTCTCTATTTGGGGATTCTATTTATGTTCACGTTTTATGTTGTTTTGTCAGTTTCTATTTAAATAAAACACCGTCCTCTCGCTCTGCGCCTCGTTCCCTCAACCCTCACCATGACAGGTGATCTAAATGATCTTAATTACCCAATGTTAATTGTTGTTGATGTTGGATTTGATTGATTGTTTAGTGTTCTATGGGGAAAATCAAGTCGTTGGACTCGTCACACTATCGATGTCCTTTTCTGTAGAATTCAAATAGTGTTTAGAAAATCAATGTGTTTGCTGGAACATTTTAAGCAGACAGTTTGTGGCAAACACAACATACCTCCTTCCTTACTGATTTGGGTTTTTTCTGACCACTTGAGAGGACCAGAGAAAACTCAAGACCCTCATCCTAACTACGGTCCAAGTGCACAGTGCTACAGTTACCTTTTAAGAAATGTCTCAGTCATTTTCCTCATCTCTCAAGAGTGTTGTTGCATAGCTAGCTCAGAACACACACGTCTCCAGCTTCTACCCACAACTCTTTAAACACGCGCACACACACACTCACACACACGCACGCACACACAGACACACACAGACACACACACACACACACACACACACACACACACACACACACACACACGCACGCACGCACGCACGCACGCACACACACACACACACACACACACACACACACACACACACATACACACACACACACACATGTACACACGCACAACCACACTCACACAGCTCTCACAAACAGACCTCTCTTTAAAAAGCCATGCGTTGGTGGAAATAGGATCCTGTACTATAAAAACAAAGCAGGCTTTGAACATTGTGTGGTGTGTGCATGGTGTGGTGTGTGTGTGTGTGTGTGTGTGTGTGTGTGTGTGTGTGTGTGTGTGTGTGTGTGTGTGTGTGTGTGTGTGTGTGTGTGCATGGTTCGGAGTGTGTGTGTGTGTGTGTGTGTGCATGGTGTGGTGTGTGCATGGTGTGGTGTGTGTGTGTGTGCATGGTTCGGAGTGTGTGTGCGTGTGTGTGTGTGCATGGTTCGGAGTGTGTGTGTGTGTGTGTGTGTGTGCATGGTGTGGTGTGTGCGTGCCTGCTTATGTGTGTGTGTTGATATAAAGGCTCCATGGTCACCCAGGGTGACCTCTATTTTTGTCTTTTCCTCTACATCTCTCTCTCTCTCTCTCTCTCTCTCTCTCTCTCTAGCCACTAATCCAACCCAGGAAATGTCGGATCATAAGTAAAATGTCCACTCAGGTTGGAACCACTCGAATGTGACATTAGAGCAGACAAGCAGCCAGACCCATGATCATAAAAACACTGGGAATTAAAAAGAAAAGAGTTTTTCAGAGAGCTTTTATTTCGTTCATTCCCTGTTCACTGCGTTAGCACCGTTAGCCTGAAAGAGATTACATTTCAACTTCTAATTAAGGAAGCTCATTTGTATAAATATTTAAAAATCATAATACATGCTAATGCAGAATGCTGTGCAGATTCTTAATGTGTCCTAAATACGTCCCTAAACGTTATGTTTCATAATAACTTATCATCCATCTTCCTAAAAATGTTTTCCAATTATATGTTTTTCATACATTGTTGAGTCGAGCACAATTATGGTTTAGTGTAAATTACACATTTCTCTACCCGCATGACATACACAATCAGAACGTAATGCAAAACACTGCAGTCATTTTTGTCTAACAGCTTGCGGTTCAGATTTGATGTAAATGTTATTGAGGGTTTTAGTATAGGACAAGTTCTTGTGTTTATTTTACCAAGGGACCATCCTTTAGACAAGTCAGATACTGGATCACTTCCATACAACTGGGATGGATCGGGGATACTCTGTAATCCACTCCAAGCCCGCTGTAGAAAACTTCTAGAACAGCAAGTATTGCATATAGAACTAGGATAATAACGTCTAGAGCAACAAGTATTGCTTAATATAGAACTAGGATAATAACGTCTAGAGCAACAAGTATTGCTTAATATAGAACTAGGATAATAACGTCTAGAGCAACAAGTATTGCTTAATATATAACTAGGATAATAACTTCTAGGGCAACAAGTATTGCTTGATATAGAACTAGGAAAGTAGAGAGGGGGGGAGAGAAAGGGGGGGACAAAGAGAGAGAGAAAGAGATAGAGAGAGAAAGGGGGGAGAAAGAGAGAGAGAGAAAGAGAGAGAGAGAGAAAGGGGGAGAAAGAGAGAGCGAGAGGGAGAGAGAGAGAGAGGAGAAAGAGAGAAAGAGAGAAAGAAAGAGAGAGAGAGAGAAAGAATGATAGCAGTGGAGGCTGCTGAAGGGAGGATGGCTCATAATAATGTCTGGAACTGAGCAAATGGAATGGCATCAAACACGTCATGGCTCTTGTTCTCTCTCTCTCCTCTCATTCTCTCTCTCTCTCCTCTCATTCTCTCTCTCTCTCTCTCCTCTCGTTCTCTCTCTCTCATCTCGTTCTCTCTTTCTCTCCTCATTCTCTCTCTCTCCTCTCGTTCTCTCTCTCTCCTCTCGTTCACTCTCTCTGTCCTCTCATTCTCTCTCTCTCCTCTTGTTCTCTCTCTCCTCTCGTTCACTCTCTCTGTCCTCTCATTCTCTATCTCTCCTCTCGTTGTCTCTCTCTCCTCTCGTTCTCTCTCTTTGTCCTCTGGATCTCTCTCTCTGTCCTCTCGTTCACTCTCTTTCCTCTCGTTCGCTCTCTCTCCTCTCGTTCCCTTCTTTATAGCGCTCCTGGAGAATGGTTGACATTTGTTAGTATGAACTTCCCATAACCCTCATGTATGGGACATTATTATAGAGAATATCCCTCATCCTCAGAGTGAGTAAGTGTGTGAGTGTGAGTCTGTGTGTGTGTGTGTGAGTGGGTACTGTATATAAGTGTGCTGTGTATTCTTTCTCTTCCCCTTTCCTCATCTCCTCATCTCCTTTCCTCACCTCCTCTACCTATCTTCTATATACCTGCTCCCTCTACACCTCCTCTACAGTCTTCCATATACCTGCTCCCTCTACACCTCCTCTACAGTCTTCTATATACCTGCTCCCTCTACACCTCCTCTACAGTCTTCTATATACCTGCTCCCTCTACACCTCCTCTACCTATCTTCTATATACCTGCTCCCTCTACACCTCCTCTACAGTCTTCTATATACCTGCTCCCTCTACACCTCCTCTACAGTCTTCTATATACCTGCTCCCTCTACACCTCCTCTACAGTCTTCTATATACCTGCTCCCTCTACACCTCCTCTACCTATCTTCTATATACCTGCTCCCTCTACACCTCCTCTACCTATCTTCTATATACCTGCTCCCTCTACACCTCCTCTACAGTCTTCTATATACCTGCTCCCTCTACACCTCCTCTACAGTCTTCTATATACCTGCTCCCTCTACACCTCCTCTACCTATCTTCTATATACCTGCTCCCTCTACACCTCCTCTACCTATCTTCTATATACCTGCTCCCTCTACACCTCCTCTACAGTCTTCTATATACCTGCTCCCTCTACACCTCCTCTACAGTCTTCTATATACCTGCTCCCTCTACACCTCCTCTACAGTCTTCTATATACCTGCTCCCTCTACACCTCCTCTACAGTCTTCTATATACCTGCTCCCTCTACACCTCCTCTACCTATCTTCTATATACCTGCTCCCTCTACACCTCCTCTACCTATCTTCTATATACCTGCTCCCTCTACACCTCCTCTACAGTCTTCTATATACCTGCTCCCTCTACACCTCCTCTACAGTCTTCTATATACCTGCTCCCTCTACACCTCCTCTACAGTCTTCTATATACCTGCTCCCTCTACACCACCTCCATTTTCCTCCTCTTATCCTTCTCCTCCTCTTTCTCTCCTCCTCTTTCTCTCCTGCTCTTTCTCTCCTGCTCTTTCTCTTGTAAATCTCTCCCTCCTCTCCTTCAACCTCTTCAATGATCCCCCTTCCTTTCTGTCCTCCAGCATGTATTCTACAGGAATAGAGACATATTTCATTACGAACCACATCTCATCATCCTTTCTGTCCTCTTTTCTTCTTCTCTTTCTCTCTAACATGTCTTCATCCCAGAACTCTCATCAGTAGTTCTCCAGTTTTCATTTCCCTAATGCACACACACACACACACACACACACACACACACACACACACACACACACACACACACACACACACACACACACACACACACACACACACACACACACACACACACACACACACACACACACACACACACACACACACACACACAGAAGAGGGCAAACGGTGAGTATTACTCTCTGAATGCTAATTTGAATATTGTAAACAGAGAAGGTGGTAGGTCAACCTGGGCCAGACTGATTTGCATAATTGTCTCTGCAGGGCCCTGACGGTAAATCTCAGTAAGACAAAAATAATGGTGTTCCAAAAAAGGTCCAGTTGCCAGGACCACAAATACAAATTCCATCTAGACACCGTTGCTCTAGAGCACACAAAAAACTATACATACCTCGGCCTAAACATCAGCGCCACAAGTAGCTTCCACAAAGCTGTGAACGATCTGAGAGACAAGGCAAGAAGGGCCTTTTATGCCATCAAAAGCAACATAAAATTCGACATACCAATTAGGATCTGGCTAAAAATACTCAAATCAGTTATAGAACCCATTGCCCTTTATGGTTGTGAGGTTTGGGGTCCGCTCACCAACCAAGAATTCACAAAATGTGAAAAACACCAAATTGAGACTCTGCATGTAGAATTCTGCCAAAATATCCTCTGTGTACAACGTAAAACACCAAATAATGCACACAGAGCAGAATTAGAACGATACCCGGTTATTATCAAAATCCAGAAAACAGCCGTTAAATTCTACAACCACCTAAAAGGAAGCGATTCCCAAACCTTCCATAACAAAGCCCTCACCTACAGAGAGATGAACCTGGAGAAGAGTCCCCTAAACAAGCTGGTCCTGGGGCTTTGATCACAAACACAAACAGACCCCACAGAGCCCCAGGACAACAACACAATTAGACCCAACCAAATCATGAGAAAACAAAAAGAGAATTACTTGACACATTGGAAAGGTTTACAAAAAAACAGAGCAAATTAGAATGCTATTTGGCCCTAAACAGAGAGTACACAGTGGCAGAATATCTGACCACTGTGACTGACCCAAAATGAAGGAAAGCTTTGACTATGTACAGACTCAGTGAGCATAGCCGTGCTATTGAGAAAGGCAGCTGAAGTCAGACCTGGCTCTCAAGAGAAGACAGGCTATGTGCACACTTCCCACAAAATGAGGTGGGAATTGAGCTGAACTTCCTTACTTCCTGTCAAATGTTTGACCATTTTAGAGACACATATTTCCCTCAGATTACACAGATCCACAAAGAATTCGAAAACAAATCCAATTTTGATGAACTTCCATATCCACAGTGTGCATCACAGCAGCAAGACTTGTGACCTGTTGCCACAAGAAAAGGGCAACCAGTGAAGAACAAACACCATTGTGTTTAACTATTTGCACATCATTACAACACTGTATATAGAAATGATATGACACTTGGTTTATTTTTTTTAGGATCTGCATTCATATCTGCGCCCAAGATCTAGAAGGAGAGGCCCTACAGAGGAGAGAGAGAGGCCCTTTCCTCTCTACAAAATAAAACCTAATTTTCTCAGTCCCACATCCTGGCTGAATTGTGTGTGTGTGTGTACGTGCTTGTCTGTATGTATGTGTGTGTGTGTGTGTGTGTGTGTTTGTGTACGTGTTTGCCTGTATGTGTGTGTTTGTGTGTGTGTGTGTGTACGTGCTTGTCTGTATGTGTGTTAAGGTTTGTGATATATATAAAAATAAAATATATAAAAAAAAACGTTCTATCGCTAGATTCAAACCTTGCAACCTTTAGAATCAGAGTCAGATGCTTACACCCACCCCTGTCCACAATGCCCTAGCAAAACACACTCCTAGACACAGTGTCACACACTTCTAGACACAGATAGATAAATAGATAGACAGACAGACAGACAGACAGACAGACAGACAGACAGACAGACAGACTGACTGACTGACTGACTGACTGACTGATTGATTGATTGATTGGTACTTTATTGAGAGGTCTGGAACGTATTGGTAAATATATGTAAATATATATGTACATATTTGCTAAATGTTTTTTAGTTTTTGTGTGTGTGTTTGCATTGGCATGCGATTCCATCTTTCTCTTTGACATTTAAGGTGAGCTTGTGTTATAATGGGGCCTGTGTGTGTGTGAGAGAGAGAGAGAGAGAGAGAGAGAGAGAGAGAGAGAGAGAGAGAGAGAGAGAGAGAGTGTGAGAGAGAGAGAGAGAGAGAGACAGAGAGAGAGAGAGAGAGAGAGAGAGAGAGAGAGAGAGAGAGAGAGTGTGAGAGAGAGAGAGAGCACATTTATCAACCAATGCTGTCTGGATCCTTATCTATCCTTTAGAAGAGTGGTGGATGTAGTGTTGTTTGGAGTGGCTTGACCATCATCTATAATCATGTGAGGGAAGTACTTTACCTCATCACAGCGCTCCATTAGTTGGAGAGGGAGAGCTTATTTGCATAGGGATGATTGACAAACGCGAGTACATCGGTAACCGTTGTCAGAAAGGCAACTGGTTTTTATGTTTGGTGATGGGGCATGAAAATATGTGATGTCATAGTATGTTTTAACTCTTTAATTATTAATGTAAGGTGTACCTCTAAAATTAATATAATATCAATAATCCATTAATATTATTTTATTTTTGTTCTTTATAATGCTACAATTTGAACCCTAACCCTTAAACAAAGAGATATGCAGTACATATGGACAAGAGATATGCAGTACATATGGACAAGAGATATGCAGTACATATGGACAAGAGATATGCAGTACATATGGAAAAGAGATATGCAGTACATATGGACAAGAGATATGCAGTACATATGGACAAGAGATATGCAGTACATATGGACAAGAGATATGCAGTACATTTCAACATTTCAATTTTGATACTGAAATTATTCTAAAATTAGGTTGATACTATGAAGCTAAATGTGATCAGAAAACAATACGTGTGTGTACATATAAATTCAATAAAACACATGTATTGAATAGTTATAAAACAGTACATTATTAGCAAATATATGTCATATTCTCAAACAAAGGCAACATTAGCGTTTAGTAAAAATTGTCAGTACATAGTAATAAGAAAAAACATGATATAATTTGGTCTGGTTTTCTCCAGCTTGTAACAAGAATGTGAATAGTACCTCTCTCTCATTCTCTCTCAACCTTTTCTTGTTTCCTCTCCTCTTACAACCCTTTCTTCCTCTGGGTTTGGACACCAGCTGCATGCAGTAAAATGAAACACATCAGTTAAAAATAGATTGGGGTCTCTCTCTCTCGCTCTCCTCAACTGACACATTGAAAATGAGAAACAGGGTGGACATTTCGGTCACCTTTGAAATAGCAATGGAAAAGAAATGTACAGGAGACATTTTGTTAATCTTCTCTTTCTTTCTTTCTTTCTTTCTTTCTTTCTTTCTTTCTTTCTTTCTTTCTTTCTTTCTTTCTTTCTTTCTTTCTTTCATTCTACCCCCCCTACCCCCCCCCCCCGTCTGACCTTCAGCGTTGTTGGGGTGGAAATTGGGAACACCTAACTAGGGGGATTAAGTGTAATCATGTAGTTAGCTGTATGGAGAGATTTAGACTGGGCCTGGGTCTGAGACTGCTCCATTATTGAAACGCACGCACGCACGCCACCCTGAGGTGGTCAGACATCTGCTGTCTACTTCTACATCTATACAGTGCCTTCGGAAAGTACTCAGACCCCCAGGTTTTGTTATGTTACAGCCTCTAAAATGTATTACAAAAAAAAAAAAAACTCCTCAGCAATAAATTAAAATGAGTACGTTTATTGTATGAGACTCAAAATTGAGCTCAGGTGCATCCTGTTTCCATTGGTCATCCTCACTATGTTTCTACAACTTGATTGATTGGACATGATTTGGAAAGGCACACACCTGTCTATATAAGGTCCCACAGTTGACAGTGCATGTCAGAGCAATCACGAAGTCATGAGGTCGAAGGAATTGTCCGTAGAGCTCCAAGACAGGATTGTGTCGAGAAACAGATCTGGGGAAGGGTACCAAAAAATGTCTGTGACATTGAAGGGCCACAAGAACACAGTTGCCTCCATCATTCTTAAATGGAAGAAGTTTGAAACCACCAAGACTCTTCCTAGAGCTGCCCCCCCGGCCAAGCTGAGCAATCGGGGGAGAAGGGGCCTTGGTCAGGGAGGTGACTAAGAACCCGATGGTCACTCTGACAGAGCTCTAGAGTTCCTCTGTGGAGATGAGAGAACCTTCCAGAAGGACAACCATCTCTGCAGCACTCCACCAATCAGGCCTTTATGGTAAGGTGGCCAGATGGAAGCAACTCCTCAGTAAAAGGAACATGATACCCATGTGCCTTTTACAAGAAGATTCGAGGCTGTAATCACTGTCAAAGGTGCTTCAACAAAGTACTGAGTAAATGTCTGAATACTTACGTAAATGTGATCTTTCCGGGGCTTTTTAGTTTTTTTAAATAGCAAAAATGACTAAAAAACTGTTTTTGCTTCGTCATGTGTGTAGATTGATGATTAAAAAAATATATTTAATCAATTTTAGTAAAAGTCTGTAATGTAACAAAATGTGGAAAAAGTCAAGGGGTCTGAATACTTTCCAAAGGCACTGTAGGTGTGCCTGTCACTGGTACACACTTAACAAAAAAAACTAAAATGATGGGAAAATTAGGAATACTTAGTGCTTTGTTCTTCTTCTTTGTTTTTGACTTTTAGCATTTAGGATTTGTCAGGGTATTTTCCATTTTTCTCCTTAACCATTTACTAATTATTTATCTGGTTGGGTTTTTTGGAGTTTGTATTATTGTTAACATTTTAAACGGGATTCCTTTCTGTCTCAGATCATTCTAAATCTAAAACCTAATCCGCTAATAATATTCTTCAAGAAAGACTTAGAGCTCTATTCAATCTGTATCACACAAGGTCAGTGTTACTGTGTGATTGGAATGTAAAGGCAATGTTATATATATGTTATATATATATATGTGTTTCTATCGCGCAATCTGTAATGTCTCAGCAATACAGATTGAATAGAGCCCTTAATCAGTTAAATAAGTTGTGTTGCTGCTTTAGTTGGAGATAAAGCCTGAACCCACAACAGCCCTCGCGGGGTAAGATTGCTCAGCCCTGTTTAATTCCCTTACATGTCCAATAGGTGGCAGTGCGTACCTATCTACATTACATGGCTGCCTTCTGTAAACTCCTATAATATGTTGTTATCCATGGAGCCGTTGTAAGAGAGAGCGAATGGGAGGGATGGAGGGAGGGAGTGAGGGAGGAGCTGTTGTCGGTGTGTTATTGTCAAAGATCGAAAATGGTAAACAAGTCAGTCTTTAGCTCTGCTTCTAGAATACGTTAAAGTGACATCGATGACGTACACCCTGATCACACCCTGATCAAACCCTTATCACACCCTGATCACACCCTGATCACACCCTTATCACACCCTTATCAAACTCTGATCACACCCTGATCACACCCTTATCACACCCTTATCAAACTCTGATCACACCCTGATCACAACCTTATCACACCCTTATCAAACTCTAATCACACCCTTATCACACCCTGATCACACCCTTATCACACACCCTTATCACACCCTTATCACACCCTTATCACACCCTGATCACACCCTTATCACACCCTTATCACACCCTTACCACACCCTGATCACACCCTGATCACACCCTTAGGATGCTAGAACCTTACACATGTAGGATGCTAGAACCTTACACATTTAGGATGCTAGAACCATACACATTTAGGATACTAGAACCATACACATTTAGGATGCTAGAACCTTACACATTTAGGATACTAGAACCATACACATTGAGGATGCTAGAACCTTACACATTTAAGATGCTAGACCCCTACACATTTAGGATGCTAGAACCATACACATTTAGGATGCAAGACCCCTACACATTTAAGATGCTAAAACCGTACACATTTAGGATGCTAGAACCATACATATGTAGGATGCTAGAACCATACACATTTAGGATGCTAGAACCATACATATGAGGGATGCTAGAACCATACACATTTAGGATGCTAAAACCATAGAAATGTAGGTTGCTAGAACCATACACATTTAGGATGCTAAAACCGTACACTTGTTAGATGCTAGAACAATACACATTTAGGATGCTAGAACAATACACATTTAAGATGCTAGAACCATAAACGTTTAGGATGCTAGAACCATACACATTTAAGATGCTAGAACCATACACATTTAGGATGGTAAAACCATAGAAATGTAGGATGCTAGAACCATACACATTTAGGATGCTAAAACCGTACACTTGTAAGATGCTAGAACCATACACATTTAGGATGCTAGAATCATACACATTTTGGATGCTAGAACCATAAACGTTTAGGATGCTAGAACCATAAAAATGTAGGATGCTAGAACCATACATGTGTGGTTGAGAGGGATGATGCAAAAGTAATGGCAAATAAGTTTGGCTGCACAACCGATTTGCAAACGTACTGCAAATTGAGAAATCATGTGACTAAACTGAATAAAAAGCAGAAGAAACTACACTATGAAACAAAGATAAATGACTAAGTATGATAGTAAAAAGCTTTGGAGCATCTTAAATGAAATTTTTGGGAAAAATGCAAACTCCATCATTCATTAAATCAGATCATTTATCACAAATCCAACTGATATTGCCAACTACTTTAATGATGTTTTCATTGGCAAGATTAGCAAACTTAGGCATGCCATGCCATAACAAAAGCTGACACTACACATCCAAGTATATCTGACCAAATTATGAAAGACAAGCATTGTAATTTTGGATTCCGTGAAGTGAGTGTGGAGTTATTGTTGTCTATCAACAATGATAAGCCACCGGTGTCTGACAACTTGGATGAAAAATTACTGAGGATAATAGCGGACGATATTGCCTCTCCTATTTGCCACATTTTCAATTGTACCCTCAGGCCTGAAGGGAAGCAAAAGTTATTCCCCTACCTAAGAATAGTAAGGCCCCCTTTACTGGCTCCATTAGCCGACCCAATCAGCCTGTTACCAACCCTTAGTAAGCATTTGGAAAAAATGGTGTTTGACCAGATACAATGCTATTTCACAGTAAACAAGTTGACAACAAACTTTCAGCACGCTTATAGGGAAGGACACTCAACAAGCACAGCACTTACACAAATGACTGATGATTAGCTGAGAGAAATTGATGATGAAAAGATTGTGGGGGCTGTCTTGTTACACTTCAGTTCGGCTTTTGAGATTATTGATCATAATCTGCTGATGGAAAAAAGTATGTGTTATGGCTTTACACCCCCTGCTATATTGTGGATAAAGAGTTACCTTACTAACAGAACACAGAGGGTGTTCTTTAATGGAAGCCTCTCCAACATAATCCAGGTAGAATCAAGAATTCCGCAGGGCAGCTGTCTAGGCCCATTACTTTTTTCAATCTTTACAAATGACATGCCACTGGTTTGAGTAAAGCCAGTGTGTCTATGAATGCGGAAGACTCAACACTATACATGTCAGCTACTACAGCGACTGAAATTACTGCCACACTTAACAAAGATTTGCAGTTAGTTTCAGAGTGTGTGGCAAGGAATAAGTTAGTCCTAAATATCTCTAAAACTAAAAGCATTGTGTTTGGGACAAATCTTTCACTAAACCTTAAACCTCAACTAAATCTTGTAATAAATCATGTAGAAATTGAGCAAGTTGAGGTGACTAAACTGTTTGGAGTAACCCTGGATTGTAAACTGTCATGGTCAAAACATATTGATACAACAGTAGCTAGGATGAGGAGAAGTCTGTCCATAATAAAGTGATGGTCTGCATTCTTAACAACACTATCAACAAGGCAGGTCCTACAGGCCCTAGTTTTGTCACACCTGGACTACTGTTCAGTCGTGTGGTCTGGTGCCACAAAAAAGGACTTGCAATTGGCTCAGAACAGGGCAGCACGGCTGGCCCTTGGGTGTACACCGAGAGCTAATATTAATAATATGCATGTCAATCTCTCCTGGCTCAAAGTGGAGGAGAGATTGACTTCATCACTACTTGTTTTTATGAGAGGCATTGACATGTTGAACGCACCGCACTGTCTGTTTGAACTACTGGCACACAACTCGGACACCCATGCATACTCCACAAGACATGCCAGCAGAGGTCTCCAGAACAGACTATGGGAGACGCACAATACTACATAAAGCCATGACTACATGGAACTCTATTCCACATCAGGTAACTAATGCAAGCAGTGAAATTAGATAAAAAAAAAACAGATAAAATAAACCTTATGGAACAGCGGGGACTGTTAGGCAACACAGACATGGGCACAGACACATGAATACACACACACACACGATAACATGCACACTATACACACACGTACACATGGATTTTGTACTGTAGATGTGGAGTAGGGGCCTGAGGGAACACAGTGTGTTGTGAAATATGTGAATGTATTGTTATGTTTTTTAAATTGTATG
>CM042417.1:6668154-6688154 GCA_023634145.1 Thymallus thymallus | reverse complement strand
CTATTGTTTGTACAGATGAACGAGGTACCTTTAGGCGTTTGGAAATTGCTCCCAAGGATGAACCAGACATGTGGAGGTCTACCATTATTTTTCTGAGGTCTTGGCTGATTTATTTTCATTTTCCCATGATGTCGAACAAAGAGGCACTGAGTTTGAAGGTAGGCCTTGTAATACATCCACAGGTACACCTCCAATTGACTCAAATGATGTCCATTAGCCTTTCAGAAGCTTCTAAAGCCATGACATCATTTTCTGGAATTTTCCAAGCTGTTTAAAGGCACAGTCAACTTAGTGTATGTAAACTTCTGACCCACTGGAATTGTGATATAGTGAATTATAAGTGAAATAATCTGTCTGTAAACAATTGTTGGAAGAATTGCTTGTGTCATGCACAAAGTAGATGTCCTAACCGACTTGCCAAAACTATAGTTTGTTAACATGAAATCTGGTTGAAAAATGAGTTTTAATGACTTCAACCTAAGTATATGTAAACTTCCGACTTCAACTGTAAATGGATCAGTATGAAGGCAGGATAGATTGTGGTTGACTACCTCAGTCACAAGGTATGTGTTTAAAATGGTGTTTACACATGTGTCTTTGCATTTATTAGTTGAATGTCTGTAGTAAGATAACATAAGTGTTTTAAAAGACAAAGGGACTGCAGGACATTTTGAGAAAACAGATAACAACCTGTCTGTTTTACTGAGGTTTATGACAGTGTAGCAGAAAGAGAGTGTAGCAGAGAGAAAGATAGAGAGAGAGAGAGAGAGAGAGAGAGAGAGTGAGAAAGAGAGTGAGAAAATAGATAACAACCTGTCTGTTTTACTGAAGCCTATGAAAGTGTAGCAGAAAGAGAGTGTAGCAGAGAGAGAGAGAGAGAGAGAGAGAGAGAGAGAGAGAGAGAGAGTGAAAATAGATAGCAACCTGTCTGTTTTTCTGAGGCCTATGATAGTGTAGCAGAAAGAGAGTGTTGCAGAGAGAGAGAGAGAGACAGAGAGAGAGAGAGAGAGAGAAAGAGAGAGATAGAAAATAGATAACAACCTGTCTGTTTTACTGAGGCCTATGGCAGTGTAGCAGAGAGAGAGAGAGAGAGAGAGAGAGAGTGTAGCAGAGAGAGAGAGAGATTTTTTTTTTTGATAACAACCTGTCTGTTTTACTGAGCCCGGTGACAGTGTATCAGAAAGAGAGTGTAGCATAGAGAGAGAGAGAGAGACATCTGGAACCAAGGACTCATAACACCAATCTTTAAAAACGGAGACAAATCTGACCCTAACAATTACAGAGGGATTTGTGTGAACAGTAACCTGGGGAAGGTTTTCTGTAGTATTATAAATGTAAGAGTCCTAAAATTCCTTAATAAGCACAATATCCTGAGTAAAAGCCAAATTGGATTTATACCAAAACATAGAACAACAGATCATATTTACACCCTACACACCCTAATAGATAAACACGTCCACAAAAATAAGACAAAACTCTATACTTGCTTTATTGACTTCCAAAAAGCATTTGATTCTATCTGGCATACAGGACTGTTCTACAAAGTCATTGAAAGTGGTGTAGGGGGTAAAACATATGACATTATAAAATCAATGTATACAGGCAACATGTGTAGCATAAAAATTGGCAAGAAACAACTGAATCATTTAACCATGGGCGGGGCCTCCGCCAGGGTTGCTATCTCAGCCCTGTGCTA
The DNA here is from genome assembly GCA_023634145.1 of Thymallus thymallus. Lineage (NCBI taxonomy): Eukaryota > Metazoa > Chordata > Actinopteri > Salmoniformes > Salmonidae > Thymallus > Thymallus thymallus. The sequence continues at coordinate 6,686,458 of CM042417.1, read as the reverse complement.
TTTAACATTTACATCAATGAATTGGCCAATATTCTAGAAAAGTCCTCAGCCCCTGGTGTTAGTCTCCACAATTCGGAAGTTAGATGCCTGCTCTTTGCAGATGACCTGTGCCTGCTTTCACCCACAGCACATGGTCTACAGCAGAGCTTGGACCTGCTAGAGCAGTACTGTCAGACCTGGGCCCTGACAGTAAATCCCAAAAAGAACAAAATAATGATTTTCCAGACAAATTCCAGATCCCAGGGAATAAAACCAAAGTTCTCAATTGGTGCAAAACATATAGAGTATTGCACACAATACAACTATTTAGGTTTAAAAATAAGTTCGACTGGACACCTAAATAATTCAGTGAATGAACTGAGAGACAAAGCACGCAGGGCATTCTACGCCATTAAAAAACAAATCCAAATTGAAATACCTATTACAATTTGGCAAAAACTATTTAAATGTGTGATTGAACCAATCGCACTCTATGGCAGCGAGGTGTGGGGTCCACTTACAAAACAAGATTTTACCCACTGGGACAAATATCCCATTGAGACCTTGCACGCGGAACTTTGTAAGATTCTCCTACATGTCCAGAGGAAAACTACAAACAATGCATGCAGGGCAGAATTAGGCCGATATCCACTAATAATAAAAACTCAAAAAAGAGCAATTAAGTTTTGGAAACACCTAAAACACAGTGACCCCCTCTCATATCATTACCAAGCCCTGCAATACCAAGAGTTGAGCAAAGATAAGAGTCCCTTCATCCAACTGGTCCGGGGGCTGAGTTCACAAACTTGTTCCACTACCACACTGAAGCCTCAGGACCAGAACATCCAATCAATAAGAATTAACCAAATTACAAAACATCTAAAACAAAACTACATTACCTATTGGAAAACACAAACACAAGCACAAAGCAAAATGCAGTGCTATTTGGCCCTAAATTGACAGTACACCATGGCAAACTATCTGACCATGGTGACTGATCAAAACCTCAGGAAAACCTTGACAAAGTACAGGCTCAGCGAGCACAGCCTTGCTATTGAGAAGGGTAGACACAGGAAAACCTGGCTCCCTGTAGAGGAAAGGCTGTGCAACCACTGCACCACAGCAGAACCAGAGACAGAGCTGCATTTCCTGACAAAATGTCAAAAATATAAAACTATCAGAGAGAGTCACTTCCCCAAATTTGAACAAGTAGTCCGGGGCTTTTAGGACCTCTCTGAAATAGAAAGGCTGCCGATCCTTTTGGGGGAAGACATGGACAGCTGTGTGCTGGCAGCATGCTATGTTGCTGCCTGCCACAAGTTGAGGGACAGTGCCTGACATATTTAATGCCTATTTTTTTTTTTTTTCTCCTGTTGTTATTTGTTCTTTGATGTAATTATATATTTTTTTAAAATATATGTGTATGTATGTATGTATATATATATATATGTATGTGCGTGTGTATGTATATGTGTATATATATATATATAAAATAGAAAAAATATATATATATATAAATATATAGAAACAATTATTGATGTATGATACTTTGGCAATATGTACATTGTTGCGTCATGCCAATAAAGTGAATTGAATTGAATTGAATTGAGAGAGAGAGAGAGAGAGAGAGAGAGAGAGAGAGAGAGAGAGAGAGAGAGAGAGAGAGAGAGAGAGAGAGAGAGAAAATAGATTACAACCTGTCTGTTTTACTGAGGCCTATGATAGTGTAGCAGAAAGAGGGTGTAGCAGAGAGAGAGAGAGAGAGAGAGAGAGAGAGAAAGAGAGAGAGAGAGAGAGAGAAAGAGAGAGAGAGAGAGAGAGAGAGAGAGAGAGAGAGAGAGAGAGAGAGAGAGAGAGAGAGAGAGAGAGAGAGAGAGAGAGAGAGAGAAAATAGATAACAATCTTTCTGTTTTATGAAAGTGTAGCAGAACAAAAACCTATTCAGAAGAAATCCAGAAGTATAATGATTTGGCTAAAACAATATAAATGTACCAGCATTACTTTGATTAAACATATTGGATAAACATCCAATTAGGAAAACAAATGGTTAATAAAGCGTAGCAATAATATCTAGAGGAGTTAAAACACACACACACACACACACACACACACACACACACACACACACACACACACACACACACACACACACACACACACACACACACACACACACACACACACACACACACAGAACTCCCTTCCATCTCATATTGCTCAAGTGAACAGCAAACCTGTGTTATGTCATGTTTCATGTTCTGTGTGGATCACAGGAAGAGTAGCTGCTGCTTTCACAACAGCTAATGGGGATCCTGATGAACCCCCCACACACACACACACACACACACACACACACACACACACACACACACACACACACACACACACACACACACACACACACACACACACACACACACACACACACACACACACACACACACACACACACACACACACACACTCACACACTTAAGCAGATAGGGGGGTCTTAAAGTAAATGTACTGAGCATCGTCTCTAGGGCTTTGCCTAAGCCCCAATATCATTAAACTAAAGACACACCGGTCCAGGACTGGATAAGGACATCCCCAAAACACAAAATGGCTGCAAAGCCTAAATAAACACCCTCCATCTGGTGCTGTAAAGACAGTCTTTTAGCCCTCATGTCATTTGCATGTTAGAAAGATTATTATAATTTCTCAAGTCTTACTGAAGTAGAACCGACAACATAATGACAGTGTATGGGATCCTTGATGTCAGAGGAAGATTGCTGACTGGTAACCATAATCAGTGTTCAGTTTTTAATCATCCGGAGAAATATGGGAGCATAAATTATTTTTTTTTCATGCAAAGTTGTGTTCATGAACGACCGGTTCACATTTTTCAGCATCTTTAAGAAGCTTGGAACAGACCGTTTAGTTTTTTCTTTCAGAATGAATATCTTACACGTTTCAATGGAGAATTATGATATGTAAGATTTTCTCACAATTGCTTTTTTGATAGCTTGAAACCTGACACAGACTTTGCTATTGACCGTAAAAGCAATGACCTGAACATAACAAATCAAATACAATTCATTATATTTACAGTACCATGACTGGTTTTGCCTCACAATATTTGAGAACTTGAAACTATGCAGTGTAAGTCATATAACCCTAACCCTAAGACTAACCCTAACCCTAACTCTAAACCTAACCCCTAGCTCCTAACCCTAACCCTAAGACTAACCCTAACCCTAACCCTAAACCTAACCCCTAGCTCCTAACCCTAACCCTAAGACTAACCCTAACCCTAACCCTAACCCTAAACCTAACCCCTAGCTCCTAACCCTAAGACTAACCCTAACCCTAAACCTAACCCCTAGCTCCTAACCCTAACCCTAACCCTAACCCTAAAACTATCCCCAGTTTCTAACCCTAACCCAGTGGTGGATGTAGGTATAGGCGACATGGCGGCACGGGGCACCTGCACAACGGGGTTCGCCCAGGGCGACATACAAGCTAAAACTGCCACTGCCCTAACCCTTAACGTAATTCTAACCCTAACACTAATTCTAACCTTAACCTTAAACCCCCTAGAAATAGCAATTGACATTGTGGGGACCAACACAATGTCCCCAGGTGGTCACAATTTGTGTTGGTTTTTTACTCTTGTGGGGACTCACACACACACACACACACACACACACACACACACACACACACACACACACACACACACACACACACACACACACACACACACACACACACACACACACACTTCTAAACCCTGCTCTACAATAGACTCTCTCCTTATCGTCTTCCAGACCAGTCAGCTCCTGATATGGATTAATTACTCAGACACTCCGCTGTCCCCCAACCCTCTCTCTGTCCCCCAACCCTCTCTCTGTCCCCCAACCCTCTCTCTGTCCCCCAACCCTCTCTCTGTCCCCCAACCCTCTCTCTGTCCCCTAACCCTCTCTCTGTCCCTCAACCCTCTCTCTGTCCCCCAACCCTCTCTCTGTCCCCCAACCCTCTCTCTGTCCCCCAACCCGCTCTCTGTCCCCTAACCCTCTCTCTGTCCCCCAACCCTCTCTCTGTCAGTCTCAGTCTCTTCATATGTAATTACTATCCGGTAAACAGGTCAAAAGCTAGAGACTGTAGACAGCTGCTGCTACCTACACACACACACACACACACACACACACACGCACACACACACGCACACATACACGCACGCACACACACACACACACACACACACACACACACACACACACACACACACACACACACACACACACACACACACACACACACACACGCACACATTCACAGAGGGACGAGGCCTAAGCCTTTAGAGAGTATTGATCGTGTGGGCTGTGACATCTCTAAGCCAGCGACACCCCAGTAAGAGAAGCCTTCAAATGGACCAATAATAAAGTGTTAGAAGTTGTAGTGGCTATCCCCTGGGAGCTCCACCCCCCTCCATCTAGAGTTAAATTAGTCAGATGGAGAATGAGAGGGTGAGACCACTGGACATCTGTTACAGTCAGATCCCCATAGTAACACACTTGGAAGAAAGCCTGTATTACCTCTCTACCCTGATCCTGAACTTGTCTTGTATGGCTAAATTGTCTATAAATTGTGGAACGTGTACTGTATTTGTAAATTATGAACATTTATCAGGTGACAGTTTGATAAGACAAGAAACATGATTTAAATGCAGATGCAATTTATTGCTGCATTGTAGTTTCAGGTTGACTTCCACTCTCCATTTATTTTCATAAAGGGACAGTATTTCTTAACTCTGTCCTGTTGGCTCTGTATGCATGTGTGTGTGTGTGTGTGTGTGTGTGTGTGTGTGTGTGTGTGTGTGTGTGTGTGTGTGTGTGTGTGTGTGTGTGTGTGTGTGTGTGTGTGTGTGTGTGTGTGTGTATGTGTGTATACGTGTGCCTATGTGTGTTTGTTTTTTTGGATTCTCTCTGATTGTGCTGTCCTCGCCTATCACTGTCCAGTGAACATTTAGACTTCCCCCATATCGGAGAGCAACAAGTCCTCTGCGACAGTGTGTATGTGCGTGTGTGTGTGTGTGGTGGGGGGGGGGGGGTTAGATTCATTCTCCATGTACTGTATATTAAATCTGTCTCAGAGTGAAGCGTCTCTCCCTCGTTCAATGGATTACATCTTTAAGACCCCACAAGATTAATGACAACCCTAATTCTGGGGACTTCTCCCCTCTCTCTCTCTCTCTCTCTCTCTCTCATTTCCATTTTTCTCTTTCCTTTTCTCTTCAAGCTCTCTTTAAATGTGGTCTGAAAATAAATAATTGTAAAGGTATGGCCAAATTGTTTTACTTGTGAATATGAAAATCTGAGTGGAATTATATCGCTTTGACCTCAGAATGAGATCTGATTATTCCATCTGAAGTGATATGATTTATTCTAGGTTTTTGTTACCGTCATCCATACTGTCCTGTGTGTGTGTGTGTGTGTGTGTGTGTGTGTGTGCATGTGAATGTGTGTGTGTGTTTGTACCACAGAAATATAATTAATAGAATGGACATTCCCATTAAAGTCAATGATGGCATAATATGTGGACTGGCAGCCATTTTGAGTGCACCCATTGGAGCAAAGCAGGAAGCAAAAGCAGGAAGTGCATTGTCTCACGTCAGATGACGTCACTCCTCCACGACGCTCGTCCCTCCACCAATCTGTCTTTTAGGACGTGGGACTCATATTCAAATATAAATATTGAGCATCCGCCATTCCCAATATTACTGTGCTCTCGTATGACTCTCCATGAAATATGCAGAAGAGCTTGCTAAATTATTAAACGTGATTTAATAGTTTGCAATTGTGAGAAAACAAAAACAAACCTGGGGCTATCTCCTACACATATTCAGGAGGCATTCTATGCCAGGACGTTGGTTGTCAGGCAGTGACTTGATCATTTGAATGAACATTCCACATTACCATGGAAATGAATGCATCACAATACCAGGCAGCCATTGCAAGTGTACCCATGAGTTTACCAGTCAAATGACCAGGCTTTGAGGTTCCAAGTCCGTTCTATGCAGGCTGCATTTTAGGAGACGATAGCTGTGTTTCTACTCATTGATTTGGTGTTATTGCTCCAGATGTACTCACACCCACCAGAGTTAGTTCATCCTTTGTGTTTTAGCTCTAACTTCATTAACTGCTGGATTATGCATGGGCATTGTGTGTGTGTGTGTGTGTGCGTGTGCGTGTGTGTGTGTGTGTGTGTGTGTGTGTGTGTGTGTGTGTGTGTGTGTGTGTGTGTGTGTGTGTGTGTGATGAACAGCACTTAGAAAGGACCGTCTGTACTCCTCAGTCCTCAGTCTGTGTGCTGATTATCAGTATCAGGATATTGTATTAATTCAACCATGCTGCTTCAAGTCTCTTTAAGGACTTCTCATCTTTGTGGGATTTTAAGCTTTGATCGGAGTGTGTGTGTGTGTGTGTTTGAAAATAAGTGAGTGTGTGAATGTGTGTGGAGACTAAACTCCTTGTCCATTGATGACGGGTGAATCAAACACTCGTCGGGATCTGCCTTCGTGGATTTCCAGGCTCATTAGCATAATGTTGAAGTATTTTAAGTATTACTGGGGCAATTAGCATAATTAACATAACTAACATGGGGCCAGAGGCAGCAGGCCACAGCCTCCAGGCATGGCTATTACTGCTATGCTAATGAGGGCTTGATTAAGCTCTCAAAGAACAATGGCTTATTTAAGTGAACATATTGAAGAGCTGTGTAGATAACAGATACCCTAGTCCTCTTGTCTTGGCAGCTCGCCCACACACACACACACACACACACACACACACACACACACACACACACACACACACACACACACACACACACACACACACACACACACACACACACACACACACACACACACACACACACACACAGTCCTCCTCTCCAGTCCTTCTCTTCAGTCCTCCTCTCCAGTCCTCCTCTCTAGTCCTCCTCTCCAGTCCTCCTCTCTAGATAACAAGAGGGATTCCAGTGAACGAGAACAATTTTCTGTCTGATGTTGGATGGCTCAGACAGACAGACAGACAGACAGACAGACAGACCGTTGGACCGACAGTAAGTCAGACAGTTAGACAGACAGTCAGAGACAGACAGACAGACAGACAGACAGACAGACAGACAGACAGACAGACAGACAGACAGACAGACAGACAGACAGATATACACAGACAGTCAGACAGACAGACAGACAGTCAGACAGTCAGTCAGGCTGTCAGGCTCTGGCCATAGAGAAGCTTTGCTTCTCTATATTTCTATGGTCAGAGTCTGGCAGATCTATCATTTCTATTTCTGTCTGGTGTGTGTGTGTGTAGGATCCCTAATTAGAGGCAGCTGCTATGCATTACCTCTAATTAGGGATCTTACTTATATGTCTGTGTTCCACTCCGTTGGCGTGGTTCATTGTTATGTTATGTCTCGTGTCGTGCTACGTGTGTTCCCTTTCGTTATATATTGTAGTTGTTATATTTGTATAGTTCGATAGTTCATTCAATAAAGATGTCGAACTATCGTTACGCTGCGCCTTGGTCTCTCTACACACCCGAACGTGACAGAATGAACCACCAACCGACCAAGCAGTGTAAAACTGGAGCAACGGAGAGGAAGAAAGGAAGACAGCGGAGAAAAGGAGGAAACGGAGCCCGTAGTCAACCCCAGGAAAATTTCGGGGGGGGGCTATGGGGGTGGTCTGGTAAGGAAGAGGACGCACCAGTACCACTCTCCATGTGGGATGCACTGTGCCCAACATATAAATGGGGGGCGCAAAGTGAAGAAGAGGAGAATTATTTGGAGAGCCAGTTTGGAGACGTGTTGGAGGAAATGTGGGAGATAGCGGAGGAAGTTGAACGGGAAATGTCGGAGTGGAATGATCCGTGTCCTGTCGCCTACTCCAATCCCGTGAAAGAGCAGTCCGCTTTACCGGTGCCCAGTCGGGGTCCGGCCGTCTGCTCTACTCCAGTGCCAGAGCAGTCCGCTCCACCGGTGCCCAGTCTGGGTCCGGCAGTCTGCTACACTCCAGTGAGCCTCTCCAGTCCGGTACGTCATGTGCCTGCTCCTCGCACTCGCCCTGAGGTGCGTGTCATCAGTCCGGCGCCATCAGTGCCGACTCCACGCACCAGGCCTCCAGTGCGCCTCTCCAGTCCGGTACGTCATGTGCCTGCTCCTCGCACTCGCCCCAAGGTGCGTGTCACCAGTCCGGTGCCATCAGTGCCGACTCCACGCACCAGGCCTCCAGTGCGCCTCCCCAGTCCGGTACGTTCCGTGCCGACTCCCCGCACTCTACCTCCAGTGCGTGTGCATAGCCAGGTTCCTCCAGTTCCGGCTTCACGCACCAGGCCTCCAGTGCGCCTCCCTAGTCCGGTACGTCCCGGGCCGACTCCCCGCACTCTACCTCCAGTGCGTGTGCAAAGTCCGGTACGTTCCGTGCCGACTCCCCGCACTCAACCTCCAGTGCGCCTCCCTAGCCCGGTACGTCCCGTGCCGACTCCCCGCACTCGACCTCCAGTGCGTGTGCCCAGCCAGGTTCCTCCAGTGCCAGCTCCACGCACCAGGCCTCCAGTGCGCCTCCCCAGTCCGGTACGTCCCGTGCCGACTCCCCGCACTCTACCTCCAGTGCGTGTGCAAAGTCCGGTACGTCCCGTGCCGACTCCCCGCACTCAACCTCCAGTGCGCCTCCCTAGCCCGGTACGTCCCGTGCCGACTCCCCGCACTCGACCTCCAGTGCGTGTGCCCAGCCAGGTTCCTCCAGTGCCAGCTCCACGCACCAGGCCTCCAGTGCGCCTCCCCAGTCCGGTACGTCCCGTGCCGACTCCCCGCACTCTACCTCCAGTGCGTGTGCAAAGTCCGGTACGTCCCGTGCCGACTCCCCGCACTCAACCTCCAGTGCGCCTCCCTAGCTCGGTACGTCCCGTGCCGACTCCCCGCACTCGACCTCCAGTGCGTGTGCCCAGCCAGGTTCCTCCAGTGCCAGCTCCACGCACCAGGCCTCCAGTGCGCCTCTACAGTCCGGTACGTCCCGTGCCGACTCCCCGCACTCGACTTCCAGTGCGTGAGCCCAGCCAGGTGCCTCCAGTGCCAGCTCCACGCATCAGACCGTCGGTGCGCCTCGACATCCCGGAGCCTCTCGTGATGGTCGACAGCCCGGAGCCTCCCGTGATGGTCGACAGCCCGGAGCCTCCCGTGATGGTCGACAGCCCGGAGCCTCCCGTGACGATCGACAGCCCGGAACCTTCCGTGACGATCAACAGCCCGGAACCTTCCGTGACGCTCGACAGCCCGGAGCCTCCCGTGACGCTCGACAGCCCGGAGCCTCCCGTGACGCTCGACAGCCCGGAGCCTCCCGTGACGCTCGACAGCCCGGAGCCTCCCGTGACGCTCGACAGCCCGGAGCCTCCCGTGACGCTCGACAGCCCGGAGCCTCCCGTGACGCTCGACAGCCCGGAGCCTCCCGTGACGCTCGACAGCCCGGAGCCTCCCGTGACGCTCGACAGCCCGGAGCCTCCCGTGAAGCTCGACAGCCCGGAACCTCCCGTGACGCTCAACAGCCCGGAACCTCCCGTGACGCTCGACAGCCCGGAACCTTCCGTGAAAATCGACAGCCCGGAACCTTCCGTGAAGATCGACAGCCCGGAACCTTCCGTGACGATCGACAGCCCGGAACCTTCCGTGACGATCGACAGCCCGGAACCTTCCGTGACGATTATATGGCCGGAGTCGCCTGCCACACCGGTGCTCAGTCCTGGCCCGGTTATTTGCCCCGCTCCATGGCCTGAACTTATTTCCCCACCATTGTTGTATCCAGGACCGGTGGGTTGCCCCTTTATATGGCCGGAGTCGCCTGCCACACCGGTGCCCAGTCCTGGCCCGGTTATTTGCCCCGCTCCATGGCCTGAGCCTTTTTCCCCACCATGGTCATTTCTAGGACTGGTGGGTTGCCCCTTTATATGGCCGGAGTCGCCTGTTACACCGATGCCCAGTCCTGGCCCGGTTATTTGCCCCGCTCCTTGGCCTGAGCCTTTTGCCCCACCATGGTCATTTCCAGGACCAGTGGGTTGCCCCTTTAAATGGCCTGAGTCGCCAGCCACACCGGGCCCAGTAGAAATGGGGAGGAAGCTAGCCACTTCGCCGGGGCCGGAACCGCCACCTGCGATCGTGTGATGTTTTTTTTTTCCTCCCTTACCCTTCCCTCATGTTTGTGCTCCCTTACCCTTCCCTCATGTTTGTGTTTAATTTTCTTGGGGTACTGTCAGGCTCTGGCCATAGAGAAGCTTTGCTTCTCTATATTTCTATGGTCAGAGTCTGGCAGATCTATCATTTCTATTTCTGTCTGGTGTGTGTGTGTGTAGGATCCCTAATTAGAGGCAGCTGCTATGCATTACCTCTAATTAGGGATCTTACTTATATGTCTGTGTTCCACTCCGTTGGCGTGGTTCATTGTTATGTTATGTCTCGTGTCGTGCTACGTGTGTTCCCTTTCGTTATATATTGTAGTTGTTATATTTGTATAGTTCGATAGTTCATTCAATAAAGATGTCGAACTATCGTTACGCTGCGCCTTGGTCTCTCTACACACCCGAACGTGACACAGGCAGATACAATTGGCTGTTAAGTCGACATTGTTTTTATTGGCTCCAGTCAGATCACTGTTGACTGATGCTCCTTGCTGTAACTAATTGTAACTAATTCCTGGGCCCTTTATTTGCCTTAGTAGACTAACGCTTGATTGATTGTTTACATTCTATTAGATAAGCAAAAATTGCACATGTAGACATTTAGCTTGTGGGAAAGCAGTTATCTTGCAGTGTAGCCTATAGGTATATAACGTATTCCGTCTTGAGGGATTTCCCCCCCATGTGGTATTAAACATCACAAGCCTAACAGATTCTTTCACTTTATGGCACCTGACAAACAAGTTAATACTTTGTAATCCACTGGTCTATAATACCCATTGACAAGAGAGAGGACTGTTTATTACTCTAAACATCTACACTGGGGTCACATCTATGTCTGTGTGTGTGTGTGTGTGTGTGTGTGTGTGTGTGTGTGTGTGTGTGTGTGTGTGTGTGTGTGTGTGTGTGTGTGTGTGTGTGTGTGTGTGTGTGTGTGTGTGTGTGTGTGTTTGTGATTCCTGCTATCACTACCCTGGTCAATATCCACATGTCCGCATATTGATCAAGGCATCGATGGGGCAACCTGCAGAGTGTGTGTGTATGTGTGAGACAGAGGGTGTGTGTTGGAATGTGGATCTGTTAAGGCTTTCACTCCGGCCAGGTCACCCGTAATAAAAGTCAGTATTCGATGTCCATCCATATCTGAGGACGCCAGGTCACACATTTTATTCAGAGAAATATACAATAAAACCAAAGACATTGCTTTAACTGTGAATGTACTTTAATGCTGACATTTTCCTCAAATATAAATATAATAATAATAAAAAAGTTATTACAATTTATTTACATTGGGTCTAATGTGGATGTGAGAGAGTCGTGTTTTGTAACTCAGACAAAAGCTCACAGACTATTGTGTGCGTGTGTGGGAGAGCGAGCGAGAGAGGGAGTGTTGTATTTTTTCCTTGTCAGCCACCATCTCTCTTAACCATCCCCTCTCCACCAAGTGTGTAGTAAGTGCAACTGCACATGTCCATTGTGGGAAATGGATAACACAATCTGTAGGCCTAAATATCGCCAATCCTAAAATAAGATGGAGCATACATGTAAAATAAAATCGGTCAAATCGGTAAGCAGCTGCTCTTGATCATTGTCACGAAGCCACACCCATCCTACTCGCGTTACAAGTTCAGAATGAGAAAGTCTAGGCTATATAGAAATAATGACAAATACAACGTCATTAAATGAAATAATGAGGATTTATATCAGCCTAATCAAGGTGTAGATTACACCTCACATTACAGTGTTCAAACGTGTAAACAGGGCTGCATGAGATTTCTCTTAACGCGACCCCATGCCGCCAATGACAATGTCAGCTTTAGGTATAATGCCAGGAGCCGGTTGTGGATTTGACAGCTCTGATACAGTTCCACCTAAGACACCGCCAAAACAACCACTATGCGGATGTCGGCAGAAGCGGATGTGATTGAATAGAGCCCCAAGTGAGGGTGAGTATGCATGCGTGTATACATGTATGTGATAATTACCTGTATCACCTGTCACAGCCTGTGTAGCAGGAGCAGACTGATGCAGCTGTGAGGACTGTGGTAGAGCTAACGGGGTGTCAGATCTAAAGGAGAGAGGATTTTCTTAAGTGAGAATAATTATACAACTAAACAGAGTGAGTGAGTGATTGAGTGAGTGTGTATACATGTACTGTATGTGATAATTACCTGGACCACACCACACTGATTCAGGTCTACAAACCTCTGGAAGCTCCAGCGTGCCACTCCAGGCCTGGAACAGCTTGGTGGAAACGATAAACTGTCACCCACCGAGCCTGGTTGGCAGGTCTGAAAGATAGGTACAATATTATTTTAATGACATAGCCTTGGCTACACACTAACCTAAATTAAGTGTGTGTTTGTGTGTGTTTGGGGCAACCACGCAGCAGACTTCATTTTCACAACTGCTCATTTTACTTGGTCTCGCAACCTGTGGTGTGTGTGATGTGTGTTATTGTGACTCAAAAGTGTGTCAACCTGACCACATCCTTGTAGTAGGACATTCAGTGATTAGGTTTGGAAAAAACGGTGTAGTAAACTGGATAACAAATATTCAGATCTGGATTGACAAGCAGGCTAAATCATAAGCAGGGCTTAGTCTATACAAATTAAATAAAGGATGCTGGACCTGAGACCTAGGACCAGGACTACCTGGCCTGATGACACCTGGCTATCCCTGTCCCCAGTCCACTGGACTGGCTGCTGATCCAGTCTGTGTCTGTCTGTGGCTATGGAACCCTGACCTACTCAGGACCTGCTCTTGAAGAACGATCTGGTCTAAATGGCTGTACTCTTTTACATGCCACCTACAGAAGTTCTCGGATGACTCTGCTATTGTAGGGTGCATCAGGGGTGGGCAGGAGGAGGAGTACAGGAGCACAATCAGTGACTTTGTGTTGTGGTGTGAGCAGAACCACCTTCAGCTCAACATCAGCAAAACAAAGGAGATGGTGGTGGACTTCAGGAGAACCAAGGCACAACTGACTGCAGTCCCTATACAGGGGATGGATGTGGAAATGGTTGGGTCATACAAGTTCCTGGGAGTCCATATGGACAACAGGCTGGTATGGGCCGGTAACACCGGGGCCCTGTACAAAAAGGGCCAGAGCCGACTCTACTTTCTGAGGAGGCTCAGGTCCTTCAACGTGTGCAGTAAACTACTGCATACCTTCTACCAGTCTGTGGTGGCCAGTGCCATCTTTTTTGCAGTGGTGTGCTGGGGAGCAAACATCAAAGCCGGTGATGCTTCTCGGGTAAATAAGCTGATCAGGAAGGCTAGCTCTGTCCTGGGGATGAGCCTTGACACTCTAGAGGAGGTGGCGGAGAGACGGATCCTGGCCAAACTGCTGGCCATCATGGACAACGTCACCCACCCTCTGCACGCTATGGTTATGACGCAGAGGAGCACTTTCAGTCACAGACTGATCCCACCACGGTGTGCCAGAGAGCGCTACAGGAGTCCTTCCTGCCGGCGGCTATTAGACTATATAATGCCTCACCGGGGTGCCGTGCCGTCGGCAACATAGATCTGGAACTGTTGGGGTGCTAGGACCTAGTTTAACAATTATGCATCCATCCGTGAGTAACTCTGGTCCGTCAGCACTCATCCACTCAGGACCTATTTATTCATACAGGTCTGTATATACATACTCATGTACAGTTGTTATATTATATCACATGCAATATTGTAAGTAATTATTGGACTTAACCTACGTAGGCATTCACTCAGGAATGCATATTAGTATCCTGCCAGTTGCACCTTTTCTCATTGCTTTTAGTATATCGAATGTGCAGTACGTGCAGTTGTCTGTAATTAAACCCTGCGCACTAAGGACTGTTTTTTAAGGGAATTACTATTATTACCCCAAATGATATCATACACACATTTAGCTATTAAAGTATCTCTTCCTGTCATTTACCTGTACAGTTTGTGTAAACATGCAAGTATTCACTTATCTCTAAATATAACTGTATACCTAACTGTACAGCTAATTTAACCATGCAAAATTTTCACTTACCTGTTCATTTACCCAGTCTGTCTATTAAGTAAACTATTATTACCCTCGCTCATATCATACGCATTTTTAGCTACTGAAGTATTTCTCTGCCATCGACCTGTATAGTATAGTTAACCATCCAACATCCACCAATGTATAGTGTACATATTCAGCCAACCACCCATACTATGCTATGTCTTTTTATAGCTTTTTTTTGCACTCCAGATATCTTGTATTTCTATACTTTTTCATACTGCCGCTCTATGTATCATGTACCGTGTATCTGTCTTTTGTGTACTTTTGTTGTGGCATTTTGCACCTGCCCTGTGTTTTGTTGTAGCTGCTTGACAAGGAAATTTCCCCCCCGGGGGATCAATAAAGTACATATCTATCTATCTATCTATCTATCTATCTATCTATCTATCTATCTATCTATCTATCTATCTATCTATCTATCTATCTATCTATCTATCTATCTATCTATCTATCTATCTATCTATCTATCTATCTATCTATCTATCTATCTATCTATCTATCTATCTATCTATCTATCTATCTATCTATCTATCTATCTATCTATCTATCTATCTATCTATCTATCTATCTATCTATCTATCTATCTATCTATCTATCTATTTATCTGTCTATCTATCTATCAATCTATCTGTCAAGTGAAAGTTACAAAAATGTTGTCAAATGTTAGGACAACAGCTAAATTAAATCCAACTGATGCCATTGGTGAAGATGCATACAAGCAGGAGATGACAATAATTTACTATTTTTGCCTGCTGTCATAGCAACACTTATATTCATTATAATGCTATTATTGCTTTCGTGCTGAGTTTCACTATTTATCAAGGCCACTTGGCACTCATAATGATGTTTTTACGCTACTGATGTTTTCATAATTTGACCGTACGTCTTGACCAAGCATCTTGGTGGTTGGGGTATTTTTATTGGATTTTGTCATTATAAAAATATGCTGTTACCATGTTCATCAGCTTTCTGTTTCATAGTTGTAACAAAGGCACTCCACAAATAAAACAATTGTTTTGTGTGTTTCTTTTGTTTTTACATCTAGCCTACAGTAATATAAACTAACGGAAATGCTATTGTGTCATTGGAAATAAAATATAAATAGTATTCTAATATTACCCAAGGCCTTCATTATTGTTGTGATAGCATACAGTATATGAAGTGTAGTAATTACGCTGTCAGAATGTTGCAGTCAGGATGACTGCTCATTAGCTTGAAGGGGGGTCTGTTGAGGCCCAGTGGTTCTTGTGTTACTGAAAGACAGTGTAGTAGGTAACTGTTTCCAATTCCTATAAAACACTAAACCACCAGAAAGGCCCTGCTTAGAGTTGTTGCCACCAGTCTCAACTTACTACATGAATTATGAAACACACGTCTTTCAGAAAACGACCTTGTACTTTTCGATTTTTTTCTAAAGACCATGAAAGTAAAATGAAAGTCAGAGAACATGGAGGTGTTATCTCTAGAGTAATTTCAATTAACAGATAAACATAGGGCTAGCTGTAGGTGGTGGAGCTCAGATCAAAGAGAACGTGTGTGTCTCAGGCCCTTGGTAACCCCGAGCTGTGAATCATACATTTACAACAGATCATGTTGCTCTTACAAGTTATTCATTTAATTTAGGGGAGGAGGACAAATGAAGCAGAGGAAAAAACAGATATATTTTGTATGTAACACGTCTTCCAGCTAACCTTATTTTCCATCAGAAAATGTGTCTTATATATATATTAATAATAATATATCACATGGTACCAATCCCTAAAGTCAGTTTTGTTTAGAAAATGAAAAGCTATATTCCTTGGGCTCTTATAATCCTTAGGCAATAGTCAACCATGATTTTTTAAAAATCTTTAGATGCATTTTAAATCCACGCCGTAATGTCTTAACTCTCAGACAAGGTCAAATATCTTAGCAAATAAGGCTAAAACTTTGTTTTACATAAAATAATTACACGATTAATACAGAAGAATTAATCAGGTACTCTTCAGTTCACTCCAGATTGGGTTTGTGCTAAGGATTAGTATGGCCTAGATTTCCACATGGCATTTAGACTGACATGGCAGTTTGTTTATCAAAATACTGCTAAATATAATCTTTTAACTCCTTAGTGGAATACACAGCTTGTTTGCTCCAGAAATTCTATATCTATAGGTACAGTGTATGTTCAGTATATAGGCACAATCAGAGGATTTAGGACCATTCTAACTGAGGGGGCACATAGGAGTTGTATCTTGAGGTTTGGCCAAGACAGCATCTTGCACACCTTTTGGCCTGTTTGCCAAGAGTGTGCAAAGCTGTCATCAAAGTAAAGGTGGCTATTTGAAGAATCTCAAATATAAAATATATTTTGATTTGTTTAACACTTTTTTGGTTACTACATGGTTCCATATGTGTTACGTCATAGTTTTGACGTCTTCACTTGTATTCTACAATGTAAAAAATAGTGCAAATAAAGAAAAACCCTTGAATGAGTAATATTCCAAACTTTTGGCCCCCAGTGTATGTATATGTATATGCATATATACAGCGGGTGAAATACGTATTGAACAGGTCACCATTTTTCTCAGTAAATATATTTCCAAAGGTGCTATTGACATGACATTTTCACCAGATGTTGGTAACAACCCAAGTAATCCATACATACAAAGAAACCAAAACAAATAAGTTCAGAAATTAAGTTATGTGTAATAATGTGAAATGACACAGGGAAAAAGTATTGAACACATGAAGAAAGGGAGGTGCAAAAAGGCATGGAAAGCCAAGACAACAGCTGAAAATCAGTAATTAAAAAGCAATCCAGCCCCCTGTTAGTGCAAATTAATATCAGCTGGTTCAGTCCCAACTGATGGCCTACAAAAAGGTCTCATTGCCAAGGTGTCACACAAGACACATCTCATGATGGGTAAAAGCAAAGAGCTGTCTCAAGACCTTCGCAACCTAATTGTTGCAAAACATAATGATGGTATTGGTTATAGGCGCATTTCTAAGCTTTTGAATGTTCCAGTGAGCACTGTTGGGGCCATAATACGGAAGTGGAAAGACAATCATTTCACCATAAATTTGCCTCGACCAGGTGCTCCTCGCAAGATTTCTGACAGAGGAGTGAAAATAATAATCAAAAGAGTTGTCCAAGAGCCAAGGACCACTTGTGGAGAGCTTCAAAAAGACCTGCAATTAGCAGGTACTGTTGTCTCAAAGAAAACAGTAAGTAATGCACTCCACCGCCATGGCCTGTATGCACGCTCACCACGCAAGACTCCATTGCTGAAAAAAAAAGCATGTTGAAGCTAGTTTAAAGTTTGCTGCACAACATTTGGAAAAGCCAGTGAAATACTGGGAGAATATAGTGTGGTCAGATGAGAGCAAAATTGAACTGTTTGGATGTCATAATACACACCATGTTTGGAGGAGAAATGGCACTGCACATCACCCTAAAAACACCATACCAACAGTGAAGTTTGGAGGTGGGAACATCATGGTGTGGGGCTGCTTTTCAGCAAATGGTACTGGCAAACTTCACATAATTGAAGGAAGGATGAATGGGCAAATTTACCGAGACATTCTTGACAAAAATCTGCTGCCATCTACCAGGATGATGAAGATGAAACGAGGGTGGACATTTCAGCAAGACAATGATCCCAAACACACAGCCAAGGAAACTCTCAATTGGTTTCAAAGAAAGAAAATAAAGCTGCTAGAATGGCCCAGCCAATCACCTGACTTAAATCCCATTGAAAATCTATGGAAAGAACTGAAGATCAAGATTCATAGAAGAGGCCCACGGAACCTTCAAGATTTGAAGACTGTTTGTGTGGAAGAATGGGCCAAAATCACACCAGAGCAATGCATGCGACTAGTTCCTCCATACAGGAGGCGTCTTGAAGCTGTCATTACCAACAAAGGCTTTTGTACAAAGTATTAAATAAATATCAGTAAGTGTGTTCAATCCCTGTGTCATTTCACATTATTACACATAACTTAATTTCTGAACTTATTTGTTTTGGTTTCTTTGTATGGATAACTTGGTGAAAATGTATGGTGAATATGTAATGTCAATAGCACCTTTGGAAAT
>CM042417.1:6617899-6667954 GCA_023634145.1 Thymallus thymallus | reverse complement strand
ATATTATAGCTTAGGGGTGAAGAAAATCTGATTTCTGTTATGAAAATAATGAAATAAATCAGGGATGCAATATATGATCACAATAATAACGATACAGGGATAGAATGGATGGATGGATGGAGGAATGAATGAATGTATGTAATTGTATGTGCGCAAGTGTGTTTGTGTGTCAGTTTGTGTATGTGTGTGCGTGTGCAAGTGTGTATACCAGTGTGTGTGTGTCATTTGGCGTAATAACAAATGTTAGGGCCCCCTGATTGGACAATTAAAAGCTGCAGGGTTCCAGTGTGACATCCATCATAGGAAACATGTGTGTGTGTGTGTGATTCTACAGTGCCTATCTCACTGTAATAATTGTCTCTCCATTCTGCAGCTGCCTGGTATCTCATAGTGTCTGACCATTCAGAAAAAGAACGGATGGAAGGAGGAGTTAGGGGAGGGATGGAGGGTGGAAGGAGGAGTTAGGGGAGGGATGGAGGGTGGAAGGAGGAGTTAGGGGAGGGATGGAGGGTGGAAGGAGGAGTTAGGGGAGGGATGGAGGGTGGAATGAGGAGTTAGTGAGGGATGGAGGGTGGATGGGGGAGTTAGGGGAGGGATGGAGTGTGGAAGGAGGAGTTAGGGGATTGATGGAGGGTGGAATGAGGAGTTAGGAAGGGATGGAGGGTGGATGGGGGAGAGTTAGGGAGGGATGGAGGGTGGAATGAGGAGTTAGGGAGGGATAGAGGGTGGAAGGAGGAGTTAGGGAGGGATGGAGGGTGGAAGGAGGAGTTAGGGAGGGATGGAGGGTGGAAGGAGGAGTTAGGGAGGGATGGAGTGTGGAATGAGGAGTTAGGGAGGGATAGAGGGTGGAATGAGGAGTTAGGGAGGGATGGAGGGTGGAAGGAGGAGTTAGGGAGGGATGGAGGGTGGAAGGAGGGGAAGATGTGAGGGAGGGAGCAAAGGAGGGGAGGAGAAATGGAAGGAAGAGTGGAGGAGATTAAAAAGAGGCACAGTATAGATGTGTTTAATGAAAATGTAGAAACATTTCAGACATGGCATTAAGCTTTTAATATTTTTTTTAGTTTCTGCTCCTGACGTTTTTGGATGTATTTACCGTACTGCTTCAAAATACTGCTAGGACTGTTCTTTCTTTCCTTCATCAGCAGAAAGAGACCTCTGGTGTGATGAGAACGATAGGTGGCAGTATCAGACCTTACTGATACACACACTGCTCTGAAACCTTACTGATACACACACTGCTCTGAAACCTTACTGATACACACACTGCTCTGAAACCTTACTGATACACACACTGCTCTGAAACCTTACTGATACACACACTGCTCTTAAACCTTACTGATACACACACTGCTCTGAAACCTTACTGATACACACACTGCTCTGAAACCTTACTGATACACACACTGCTCTGAAACCTTACTGATACACACACTGCTCTTAAACCTTACTGATACACACACTGCTCTTAAACCTTACTGATACACACACTGCTCTGAAACCTTACTGATACACACACTGCTCTGAAACCTTACTGATACACACACTGCTCTGAAACCTTACTGATACACACACTGCTCTTAAACCTTACTGATACACACACTGCTCTGAAACCTTACTGATACACACACTGCTCTGAAACCTTACTGATACACACACTGCTCTGAAACCTTACTGATACACACACTGCTCTTAAACCTTACTGATACACACACTGCTCTGAAACCTTACTGATACACACACTGCTCTGAAACCTTACTGATACACACACTGCTCTGAAACCTTACTGATACACACACTTCTCTGAAACTTTACTGATACACACACTGCTCTTAAACCTTACTGATACACACACTGCTCTGAAACCTTACTGATACACACACTGCTTTGAAACCTTACTGATACACACACTGCTCTGAAACCTTACTGATACACACACTGCTCTTAAACCTTACTGATGCACACACTGCTCTGAGACCTTACTGATACACACACTGCTCTGAAACCTTACTGATGCACACACTGCTCTGAGACCTTACTGATACACACACTGCTCTGAAACCTTACTGATACACACACTGATCTGAGACCTTACTGATACACACACTGCTCTGAAACCTTACTGATACACACACTGCTCTGAAACCTTACTGATACACACACTGCTCTGAAACCTTACTGATACACACACTGCTCTGAAACCTTACTGATACACACACTGCTCTGAGACCTTACTGATGCACACACTGTGCCAGTCTCATGCACGCACAGCTGTAAAGCATGCAGTTAGAACCTAATAAAAGGCTTTTCAGTTTTCATTAATACATTTCATTGATTGGCTTTGGATCTTTGAGTTGGGTAAACACAATGCACTTCCAACAGTGTGTGTGTGTGTGTGTGTGTGTGTGTGTGTGTGTGTGTGTGTGTGAGTGTGTGTATGTGTGTGTGAACACCATGAGGAGTGTATTGTGTCTCTGGTGGATAAGCTCTTAAGTCTACCCAATAATGGAGCAGAAAACCAGGCCCAACCACAAGAACACACTACAGTTAGTTAGAGACCAGGAGATACCGGGGGAGATAGAAACAAATGGGAAGGGGTAAAGCAAGAGAGAAAACATTTAAATATTGCGTTGTAAGAGAACATGGAAAAAGGGAGCGCAGTGAAAGACAAAAGGAATAAAAGGATAGGAAGAGGTGTAGAGAAAGAGAAGACTGAAAAGGGAAGAGGTGTAGAGAAAGAGAAGACTGAAAAGTGAAGAGGTGTAGAGAAAGAGAAGACTGAAAAGGGAAGAGGTGTAGAGAGAGAGAAGACTGAAAAGTGAAGAGGTGTAGGGAAAGAGAAGACTGAAAAGGGAAGAGGTGTAGAGAGAGAGAAGACTGAAAAGTGAAGAGGTGTAGAGAAAGAGAAGACTGAAAAGTGAAGAGGTGTAGAGAAAGAGAAGACTGAAAAGTGAAGAGGTGTAGAGAAAGAGAAGACTGAAAAGGGAAGAGGTGTAGAGAAAGAGAAGACTGAAAAGTGAAGATGTGTAGAGAAAGAGAAGACTGAAAAGGGAAGAGGTGTAGAGAAAGAGAAGACTGAAAAGTGAAGATGTGTAGAGAAAGAGAAGACTGAAAAGTGAAGAGGTGTAGAGAAAGAGAAGACTGAAAAGGGAAGAGGTGTAGAGAAAGAGAAGACTGAAAAGTGAAGAGGTGTAGAGAAAGAGAAGACTGAAAAGTGAAGAGGTGTAGAGAAAGAGAAGACTGAAAAGGGAAGAGGTGTAGAGAGAGAGAAGACTGAAAAGGGAAGAGGTGTAGAGAAAGAGAAGACTGAAAAGGGAAGAGGTGTAGAGAAAGAGAAGACTGAAAAGTGAAGAGGTGTAGAGAGAGAGAAGACTGAAAAGGGAAGAGGTGTAGAGAAAGAGAAGACTGAAAAGGGAAGAGGTGTAGAGAGAGAGAAGACTGAAAGGGAAGAGGTGTAGAGAGAGAGAAGACTGAAAAGGGAAGAGGTGTAGAGAAAGAGAAGACTGCAAAGGGAAGAGGTGTAGAGAGAGAGAAGACTGAAAAGTGAAGAGGTGTAGAGAAAGAGAAGACTGAAAAGGGAAGAGGTGTAGAGAGAGAGAAGACTGAAAAGTGAAGAGGTGTAGAGAGAGAGAAGACTGAAAAGTGAAGAGGTGTAGAGAAAGAGAAGACTGAAAAGGGAAGAGGTGTAGAGAGAGAGAAGACTGAAAAGGGAAGAGGTGTAGAGAGAGAGAAGACTGAAAAGTGAAGAGGTGTAGAGAAAGAGAAGACTGATAAGGGAAGAGGTGTAGAGAAAGAGAAGACTGAAAAGGGAAGAGGTGTAGAGAGAGAGAAGACTGAAAAGGGAAGAGGTGTAGAGAGAGAGAAGACTGAAAAGGGAAGAGGTGTAGAGAGAGAGAAGACTGAAAAGGGAAGAGGTGTAGAGAGAGAAGTAAATAAACCCAGTATGAATGTTTTACACAAACACTGTGGATTCCAAACTGTAACCCTGGGATAATTATCTACCACTGGAGAGAGAGAAAGTGTGGTACAATTGGTGACTACCGTGTGTGCATGCACGATAGAAGAGGCAGCAAGCCCAGCTGAGCCCAGACAGGATGTGGTGTGTTTTTGTGTGTGAACGTGTGTGTGTTCTGTATGTATGTGCTGAAATACAGTCTCTGTCAGCAGCTGTAGACGTCCTCTCTAAAGCCATTCATTCATCCAATCTCATGTTTAAACTTAGAATAACCTAACCTGCCACGTTAATTCTACTAACCTGCCACGTTAATTTCCCTAACCTGCTATGAAACGTTCTGCTAGTCAAAACCTGCAGACCTGCCTTCAGAACAGTCTTGGTTTCCACTAATACGATACAGCTGCCTTCTCTTTTCTTCTCTTCTCTTCTCTTGTCTTCTCTTCTCTTTATAAATGTTGCGTATGTACAAAAAATACCCCAAAACATGCTTTCGACAGTTTTCATGCAAAAGTTGGCATTTATAGAATGTGCTTAGCTTCCCTCAACTCTGGACCTCGAAGCCATTTCACCTGCTTTTTTTTCATTGTTCCCCTCTAACCAGGGACACCAGGTGGGTGCAATTAATGATCAGGTAGAACAGAAAATCAGCAGGCTCTGGACATCATAGGCAGTAATGGAAGAAGTACTCAATTGTCATACTTGAGTAAAAGTAAAGGTACCTTAATAGAAGAAAATCACCCAGTAAAATACTACTTGAGTTAAAGTCTAAAAGTATCTGGTGTTAAATGTACTTAAATACTGTACAGTGGTGAGAATTGTTTTTTTTGTCATAGTTCAAGTAAATGCTATACATACCATTCCTTATATTAAGCAAACCAGACAGCTCGATGTACTTGTTTTTAAAATGCATGGACAGACAGGGGCACACTCCAACACTCAGACATAATTTACAAACGCAGTATTTGTGTCTAGTGATTCAGAGGCAGCAGGGATAACAACGTGTTATATTGGTAGGTGCGTGATTTGGACCATAATGCTGTCCTGCCTGAGCATTCTAAATGTAACGAGTTCTTTTGGGAGTCAGGGAAAATGTATGGAGTAAAAAGTACATATTTTCTTTAGGAATGTAGTGGAAGTAAAAGAACAGATACTCCAAAAAACGACTTGAGTAGTACTTTAAAGTATTTTTACTGAAGTACTTTCCACTTTTAGACCATGGGTATGCACAGTTTCTAGTGGTTGAAGTATTCCATTGCAAGTAGAAAAGTAGCCTAGTATTATTTAGGCCAGGTTGTTGTTGGCTATAAAAGACTGTCAAAACACCAGTAAATCAGCTCCAAGTGATTTTGATTTTGGAAATCTTTTTCCAAATATTCCCACGCATAATAGAGAGAATCGTCCCACGGCAGAACCTAGTTGATGATCCTACAACATCCCATCTCTTATTTAATTTGACCCACTTAACAGTACTAAATGGATAAACTATTTATAATATTTTGTTCTATGCACCCGGAAGGGAGCACGTTTTATAAAATACAGTGGGCCTACTGTTGTTTTACATAGTTTAAGTACACATACTACAAAATGTTTAAAATTGGCAGACAGTGCAGCATATTTAGGTTTGGGAAAAAGTACATGCAAAACATTGAATTTAAACGATCTGTTTACAGTTTTATTCTTTCAAATCTCAATATTTTTGTAGGTGTACAGTCTTTTCAGCGACGACGCACGCAGAAACGTAGTGCGAAATGTACACAGCGGTTATAAATGAGAAAACCGGTGACTGCTGCTTCAGAGGAAGAACGGAGCTGAAGCTGTCGAACGTGGTAGATACTCGCAGTACAGTGTACATAGAAAGCCTACAGACCTTCAACAGGCAGGTTAGAGAGTTTTTTTTTTAACGCAGAAGAGGAATGAACAGCTCAGGACGAGACTCTCTAATTAAACTAAGATGAAACTTTGTTACCCTGACGTTGAAATGCAACCAGTACAAAATAATTTGGTAGTCTCTTTAATTAGCAAGCTAATTCAAGTCTGGTTGAAATGTGCATATTTCTGCCATGCTTTGATAGGACCTTAGGGACAGACATGGTTCAATCAAAACCATTGAATCCAGTTCAGCCGTTCATAAGAACATTCCAGCGTTTGTAGAGGAAACGTCTCTGCTTGCGACAGGCGGTAGGTAATTAGTAGCATATGGACATTTGCATATGCGAACCCAGTGACAGGTTGCATGTGTCCGATTAGAATAAGCAATGTGATATCTTCCACATCCTGAATACATGAATAAGTCCTGCTAATTATCAAACATCTTGCAAATGATCTACTTAAATATTAATTTCCTTTCACTTTGCATTGTTTGCTGCCCTCAAGCTATTGTGTCAGTGAAAGTGTGTGTGTCAGTGAGAGAGAGTGTGTGTGTTTTGCATGTGTCTGTGGTGTTTAGTTTGATCCCCAGATGGCCTGATGCTGTGTGAGTTTTGATTACACCAACAGGGTTAAAGTTAAGAGGTAAAGCTGTGATGTCTGACAAGCAGTGACATCTGAAAACACAAGCAGGACCCCAGGTGGAAAATGACCTCATAACCCCTCTACTCAACCAAGTCGCTCAAGATCCACTGCGGAATTAGACATCCGTCCAGGTAAACTGGTCGTCAGGAGACGACTTTGGGCCGACGGTGAGCACTGTAACCATCAAGTAGGCTTGGGTTTCGAAATTGCATTGTGGGTGGGGAGGCAGATAGTCATAAGTCACGAGCTCCAGCTCCGAGGGTTGTGCGTTCAATCCTAGTGCTAGGCAGTCTTTTTGTTTTAACCCTATCCCAAACCTTATGGACGAGGGTTTGGACGTCTGATTCTGCAATCAGACTGTGAGAGCTTGTTGCTCTATAAGGGATTTCACCATTAATAAGTAAAGTCAAATAATTCCCAACATTTGTTTGAAAACACAATGGTCCTCCTTAAAATGAAACATCACTTTTAAAGCTTAAAGGAGTAGTTCACTATTTTACAACTTGATGTTAGATGGTTCCTCACCCTGAAAGTCGTCTATAGGACAAGAGACACTCTAATCAATGGTTCAGTTTTCTTTAAAAATCTACTTACAAACTTCAGCTAGCCTTATGTGAGCAGGTTTAATGTGAGCACATTTTAATGTCATCACCTGAAATCAATTCAAATCAACTCCATATTTGGTTTGATGTTACTTAAAGGTGATTTGGCCATTTAAAGAAACATACTCACATGCCCCCATCACTTCCAATGATTGTTAGGTTGTGGTGACTAAAGTTAGCTGAAGTGTAACTTTTGAAAGAAAATGGAACCATGGATTACAGTTTCTCCCGGCCCATGGACTACTTTCAGGGTGAGGAAACATCTAGCCTCAAGTTGTAAAATAGTGAAGTACTCCTTTAATGAAGCCTTCATAAGGCTGTAGATACATCATAAATCCTTCATAAGGCCTATATACTGTAGCTCAGTGGTCACCAACCGGTTGTTAGAGATCGACTGGTCGATCTCCAAGGCGTTCCTAGTCGATCGCCAAACATCTCTGTAAAAAACCCAATGATAAAGCCTTGTGTTCCTATTTCTTTTATTAGTCTCGGGCTGTTGGCGGTAGGTGCGCCCGATTCAGCTGCCCTGCGTGTCTGATAGGAGAACTGTTGCCATTTTGAACCATTTCATGTGTCTGAAGGTACAAACTCTGCCTTCCCGGCGGGCCCAGAGAGAAAATCAGGTGTACTATAGGCCACTGCTGGCCAATCAGATGGCTCAGATTACCATGTCTGCAGTAACGTTGCAGGCATAAAATAAAGATACAGCAAAGTTGATACTGTGAGATTTCAAAACGTTTAAAACCAAACCTAGAGAGAGACTGTCAAGGAATACAGCAAAGAGATGCTGATTGTATGAGTGAGTTCATGTTTAAGTTCTCACTCTGTCAACACTTTGTATTCAACACTTTTATAAGCCATAAAATGCGTGTTCTTCCTGTTTCCATTCAGCGCTACAAGAAGCACTGCAGCAGTAATGAATGAGGAGGACAGTGTATTGATTGGCTTGTGTTGTTGTTATTATTAGCAGTTTGGGTCTTTTTTAATATCAAGGAATATTTTACTTTCTCTGTTCATAGGAGTAACAACATGAATTCATGCATGAGGCAGAAATAATGCGGTGCGACTCGAGTTTTGCCATCAGCTGGAAGACGGTGTCCCTTTTGGGTCAGTGTCAGTGGAGGAAAGGGAGAGCGGAGGGATGTTGACGGACCCTCAGTCTTCTGCTCTCTCCCTCCTCTGAGACTGAACATCAGATGCAGGCACCTGTAAAATAAAATTAAATAGCAAAGGATTTAAATGTATGCTCACTTAGCTGTGCCTTGCAAATAATACAACAATGGATCTATTACCAGTAAAGCCTACCTTGAATTTTGAAATATAAATTAAAAAAATGGCCCAAACAACAATGCATTGGCAGGGCAATTCAAGCAAAGCCAATATGAGGCTATAATGTATTGGGTCTATAACTTACTTCACAAACCTCATTGCTACAATACTGTTTTTTTGCATTAGCTTACATTTTTTAAGTCATGCTAAAAAAAGATCAGAGCGGTAGATCTCAGTTTGCAGGTTGGTGACCACTGCTGTAGTTACTTCATAAATCCTTCATAAGGCCTATATACAGTATATATATATATGCTTCATAAACCCTTCATAACGCCTATATAGATTTTTTATAAACCCTTCTTAAGACCTATATATATGCTTCAGATGTTGTTCATAAGCAAATATCATGCTATATAAAGGATTATGCCACGTTTGACATTTTGCTTACAAATAACTTTTAAAGCATCTATGTATTGCTTATAAAGACTTCACAAATCTAATATGAATCCCTTCAGTGGCGATCGTCATTGAGGGCAGGTGGTGCCCACCTGTTTAGCAAAATAAAAACATTTTATTTTGGCATTAATACATGTCACATATCAGTTTGCAAACGAAAGCCCCAAAATGCAGGTGTTTCAGCCTAGCTCAGTGCTTTAAGTGGTGGTGGGGCAGCCAGCAGAAAATAAAGAGCATAGGGGTTGGTAATGTTCTCTAGTTGCGGCGTGATTAGCTCAGTGTTCTGTCACTCATGGGGACACTACGTCACCGCAAAATCTAGTCAAGCCCCTTGGGTGCTGATATAGATTTACATTAGACGTGCCCATCCAAGAAGGCTGAAGGTCATTGGCCACAGATAAAATGATGTAAAATCACATTATATCTACCGTAGCTTTGATTGGACTGATCATGTCAACATCATACTTTCTAAATCTTAATAGTGCAATTAATGTATTGTTTAGTATTGTGTTGTGTAGTGGCTTTGCTGGCATGCGTCCCCCCCCATGTTTTAATTTTTTGCCCCACCAAAATGTACATGCTAAAATCGCCAATGATCCCTTTAATAAGTATACTTAAATGTAATGGTTATATACTGTATGTATATCAGTGGAGGCTCCTCAGAGGAGGAAGTCTATATTTAGATTGATACAATTGCATCTGTTCATGTGTGTAACGGAAAATTACTTTAGAGTGCTTTGGACAATCCACAATAGAGGTTGATTGAGTGCTTCGGACAATCTGTGATTGAAGCTTATAGCTTTCATGTTCACCGTCCAGTGCATTGAGAAATTAAAAAGCTTATTCATCAAACCAGGCAACAAACATAGGCCTGATGATGATGATGATGATGATGATAATGACTTGTCTGGCTTAATTGGCTGCTAGGTTTGATGTAAAGCAATCATAATGTTCATTGTGAAGTGGATGGATTCGTTTGATGGATCAGAAAGTGGTTTGTGTGTGTGTGTGTGTGTGTGTACGTACGCACGCTACAGCTCAGTGTTAAGTGGGGTCTGTGTAGATAGATAGATAGATAGATAGATAGATAGATAGATAGATAGATAGATAGATAGATAGATAGATAGATAGATAGATAGATAGATAGATAGATAGATAGATAGATAGATAGATAGATAGATAGATAGATAGATAGATAGATAGATAGATAGATAGATAGATAGATAGATAGATAGATAGATAGATAGATAGATAGATAAAGTGGGGTCTGTGTGTAGCTGTCCAAAGCACCTTAAAGCCTAAATCAGGGATGGGCAACTGGCGGCCCGTCTTTTGGGGGAACTCAGTCGGGGACTCAAATTACTGTTGCGAGGTAGAATGGTAGTATATGCAAGGTTTGCATTAATAGTTTTTCTCCTCTTGTTATGTCAGTCAGTGATAGTCACTCAATTAGCCCATGTCAGCCACATTTCTGTAGTTTGGTAAGTTTCTCTAGTGGCCAGCTATCTAAACTTGTAGTTATCAAGGTCGAATTAGAGCCTGGGGGGGCCACCATTGATTTTGTTAGTCAGTCTCACATAGATGTCATATGAAAAACAGCAAACGTTTCTCTCTAGCAAACAGCAAACATCACTCTCTATTTTTTGTGAACATTAAGCTTAATAGCACTGCACAGATGTACTTGAACCATGCATTAAGTTGGGTAACAGAGTTGTTTGTTGTTTCGCCTACATTACAAGGTGTTTGATGTTTGATATACTGTATGTCTGCCACGGGCACTTGCATTATGATGCAGTTTTTTGAACTTCTTAAATCAGTGATCGTGAATGCAGAGCTCTGGTGTTTACAAATGACTCGCCACACAAACAAAGCTTTCAGCTTTCAGCTCACTCCAATGAGCTTATCTGGGTACATGAGTAGTATTAGCTATGGAACCACCGTCAACTAGTCACTAGTGGATTGACATTTGTTAACTCTTGAAACTTACATAAAAATAAAGTTTAGTAAAATATTCATGCCATGGTCAAATGAGATCACAAGTTTTGGGTAACGTACTACTATTTCTACCAATTTGACTCCCCTATGGTAAGGGTTAGGGCTAGGGCTAGGTTAGGGCTAGGGCTTAAAGCTAGGGTAAGGGCTAGGGCTTAAAGTTAGGGTTAGGGTTAGGGTAAAGGCTTAAAGCTAGGGTAAGGGCTAGGGCTTAACGCTAGGATTAGGGCTAGGGTAAGGGCTTGAAGCTAGGGTAAGGGCTAAGGCTTAAAGCTATCGTTAGAGTAAGGGTACGGGCTTAAAGCTAGGGTTAGGGTAAGGGTAAGGGCTTAAAGCTAGGTTAGGGTAAGGGCTTAAAGCTAGGTTAGGGCTAGGGCTTAAAGCTAGGGTTAGGGCTAGGGCTTAAAGCTAGGTTAGGGCTAGGGCTTAAAGCTAGGGTTAGGGCTAGGGCTTAAAGCTAGGGTTAGGGTTAGGGTAAGGGCTTAAAGCTAGGGTAAGGGCTAGGGCTTAACGCTAGGATTAGGGTTAGAGTTAGCGAAGGGGTTAGCTAAGCACTGTCTCTGAGTTTTAGGCACATACCCACTACCCCCCTACACACACATCTCATCCAGGATAGATCCTGAATGGTTTCTCTTCTCTGTGAGTATAGTCTGTAATTGAGTTTGACAGTGGAATCCTGCATATCCTGCAGCTATGTTAAACGCCCAATTGACTTCTTCATTTAAAATTCTAAATGTATAAAAACCAATTAATTACACCAGACCGGGAAAGACATTCCAGTCATGGATTTCTACCTGTTTGTATTTAAATTTAGTCTTCTGGGCAAATGACAAGGAATTGTTTTATTGGAGCTGAGTAGTTTGAGTACAGAGAAGAATCCAGACATCATGGCTATATGCATCTCATGTTAAACCAACAATTCATGACTATGGTACTGAATATTGTGTAGTGTTATTATGGCTGTTGAGTACCTATGTAAGCTAAAAATATACCCTAAATATTATTGTGAATTGACCATGGCCAAGGTAAGTAGAAAATCATCTTAGGTTGCTTTTGAGTGCACTATGCCTTTACCTGAAAGGCCAATTCCATTTCAGAGTCGGTCGAACACCTTTACTGCCCTAATAAAGCAAAAAGGCAGAAACTGCTCATTTGGTCAAAAATGAGTTCATGTCATTTTTGCTACATTAAATACATGCTTAATCATGTAGACAATTATCCTGCCACTATTGTATTGTGTTTTGAGGAAAATGGGGGTCATGTTAACAGTTACTGCCTTTTTGCTTGGTAGGGCAGCATAACCTACATGTAAATAACTGGAATCTAAACAAATGCAAGGATTACTCCCAAGTTGTTCTTTGTGCAAATAACTTGACACCACAACAGAAGAGAGCAAACCCTGCCGACAACATGGCAGTTTGTTTCCTGAACCAAAGCAGACGTTGTTCATAGAAGGAAAGAAAACATCTACCTGCTGCCTTTTGTGCTTTGGGATTCAGCAGATTGTTGTCAGGTGCATCAATGCAGCTTCAAAGCGGCTGTAAGTGGAAGGGAAGTGGTTTCTCTGATCGTTGGGGAGAACAAAAGCATTTCAGTCAACATCAACTCACCATTCAAACGTACCAAAACACCCACACACACACATGCACGCACACACACCACCATGTTTGCTTTTCAGATGAACTGATGAAAGACAACACTGACCATATAATTAAGGGCCGTATGAACTTTAGGAAGTTGCAACGAAGGCAACTAGAAAAAGAGGAACAATAATGGAAGAAAAAAATCACATCACAAATGTTACTTTACAAAAGAAGAAGAAGAAGAAGAAGAAGACGAGGAAGAGGAAGAAGAAGAGGAAGAAGAGGAAGATGAAGAAGAAGAAGAAGAAGAAGAAGAAGAAGAAGAAGAAGAAGAAGAAAATATCTATCATATGATAAAGAAGTGCGGACCATCTCTGTCTGCTATGTGCTGGCTGTGCTGGGCTGTGAGAATGAGAAAGCTAAAAGGTAATTTCACGGATAAAGAAGGAGTCCTAACGCAGAAGGGTAATGTAGCAGGGGATGGAACAAAGGCAAACTCACATCTCTTTAAGCTTGGCTGGAGAGAGAACCTTTGATGCTTTAAAAATGATAATACAAATCTCAACGTCAGCCTACGAACCCAATGCTATACCCACCGTACCCCGTCTACCCTCCTCTCCAGCCCCTCACCCCACCCCCCTACTCTTAATACAGCCGCACAGAGTTCAGCCCCCCACCCCACCCCACCCCCCTACTCTTAATACAGCCTCACACAGTTCAGCCCCCCACCCCACCCCACCCCCCTACTCTTAATACAGCCTCACACAGTTCAGCCCCCCACCCCCCTACTATTAATACAGCCACACACAGGCCAACTACAGGGAGGTAAGACCCCAAACTGTGAAACTCAGGGTCCTTAAATGACCTGGATAACAACCACAGAAGAAGAGGGAATAAAGCAAGTCATTATAGAGATTAGACGACTCCTGCAGACACACAGAGATCAATTCATGTTAAGAAAGGTATCTTCGTATAATGCTTAAAATAGAAATTGCAATAAAATATTAATAGATTGCTCTCATGACAGAGAGATATAGTAAAATGGCTCGGATGGCATCGTTGTTGGCCATTTTGGAGTCGGTGCAGAGCAAGAGGAAGCTAAATCTTCTGTCATATTCTGTTCTTCGTCCCACAGACAGACCGATGATGAGGAAACTCCTTCCCCTTCCTCCCTAAGTGCCAGAGCTCCTGATCCCCTGGCCTCCAATTACAGTGAAATTACCCATTAACCAACCTAATGTGCTTAGCTTAGCCAGTGTGTGTGTGTGTGTGGTGTGTGTGTGTGTGTGTGTGTGTGTGTGTGTGTGTGTGTGTGTGTGTGTGTGTGTGTGTGTGTGTGTGTGTGTGTGTGTGTGTGTGTGTGTGTGTGTGCGTGTGTGTGTGGTGTGTGTGCGTGCATGTGGTGTGTGTGTGTGTGTGTGTGTGTGTGGTGTGTGTGCGTGCGTGCGTGTGGTGTGTGTGTGTGCCTCTTCTCCTCCTTTCTCCTCAGAAACACCATAACTCCCAATTTCCAATGATTCAACCCATTTACTACCCATTTCTCCATCCCTCCATTCTCCAGGTCTGGGTGTTGGATGCACATTACCCAGCAAGCTTTCCTCCGCTAAGTCACCTGTGTTTGTTCTGTGAGGACTCAGGGCTAGGTTACTGTCAAGCACTTTGCAGAAAAAATATTTATAAAAAGCCCTATAGAAATGCAATTTCATTGATTGATTAACTGACCTATCGGTGCCAGGCTAGCCCCAACTGGTAATTGGAACGAATTCACACTGAAATAACCATTTGTTTGCTACTTATGGTAAGATATGAACAAATTATCATAACATCTTTCATTATATTATAATAAAAAACATCCTGGTGTATCCATCAGTGGAGACTCCTCAGAGGAGGAAGGGGAGGACCATCCTCCTCAGTGTGTAAATTGACAATACAAAACCTAGGAGAATCATGGTTCTCACCTCCTTCCATAGACTTACATACTAATTATGACAACGTCCGGAGGACGTCCTCCAACCTATCAGAGCTCTTGCAGCATGAACTGACATTTTGTCCACCCAATCAAAGGATCAGATAATTATTCCAGTACAGAAAGCATAAACAACAGCTAGCTAGCACTGCAGTGCATACAATATGGTGAGTAGTTGACTCAAAGGGAGAGAAAGACAGTAATTGAACAGTTTTGAACAAATTCATTTCTTCCTAATTGAAGGAGAAGTAAGAGAGAAATAGAGAGAGAGAGAGAGAGAGAGATATTGCACTTTCACTTACGTAGCTAACAAATGCAGCTAGCTAACATAGCATCCCTCTGTTTGAGACTAGCTAGCTGCATTTCCAACACAACACTGGAACTCTTCCAAGTCAATGTAAGCTTTTGGTTTAACTAATTTATTGCTACCAGGCCTCGCCAGTGTACCTGCTTACTGTAACGTACGTACTGCACTGTAACGTTACTGCATGATTGTAGCCGGTTTACTAACGCATTAGTTTTATTAGCTATGCTAACTATGACGTTACTTTAGCTAATATGGTGAGAACGATGTAGACTGTGTGTAGTGATTTGGCTTGTAAAGGTTTTTTCACCTGGTCACATACAGCTGATGTGTTGTGCATTGAAGTCCACAAGCGAAGGGAAGAGGTGAGAGGAGGAGAGTGCGTAGATGCGAGAAGGAATAAAACATGGCTGCTATGAAAGTGAACAGTGTTTACGCATTATCAGGGGTGTATTTATTCTGCCGATTGTTAAACGGAGGAAAACGGAACAAAACAAGTATAAACATACCTGAAAAAATCGTCCTCCCTCATCTTAAACGGCACTGACCGAAAAAACCTCTCCAAGCCAAATCGACAAAAACTGTTTGACTCAACGTTGTTTCCACGTCATTTCAACACCTCAAAATCTATGTGAAGAGTTAATCAAGTTAATCAACTTGGAAAGCAAACTGGATTTGCAAAAAGTCATCAGCGTAAGGGCACTTCATATTTTTTTCACCCAACTTTTAACCTAAATCCAATGTAATGGTGAAATGTTTTGTTGATTTCGCGTTGAATTCACGTTAGTTGACAACTCAACCAAATGTCAATCAAAACTAGACGTTGAACTGATGTCTGTGCCCAGTGAGTACTTCCATTCATTTAACGTCTGTGTATTTTCCACAGCGTGTGGTTCCTTTATCATCTAACCCTGGTTCTCGTTAGATACACGTTTTAGACTTCTGATCATAGATTGAATTTCAGCATGAAATGTCCTTGCACGGTTTCTCATCGTTTATTCTGTCTTGGTTTTAACTGCACATAGAGAAAGGCTTTCCTCTTCCCTAACCCCCCTGACCCCTCAGAGTATCACTAGACCTCAGTCCTTCCTCTCCTCTGACCCCTCAGAGTATCACTAGACCTCAGTCCTTCCTCTCCCCTGACCCCTCAGAGTATCACTAGACCTCAGTCCTTCCTCTCCCATGACCCCTCAGAGTATCACTAGACCTCAGTCCTTCCTCTCCCATGACCCCTCAGAGTATCACTAGACCTCAAAATTGCATTGAATATATAAATGCTAATGCTAATAAGCACTAGCAGGAGAAGACAATGTCCTTGACTGGAACAAGAAAATATGATTTCCTCATACATGACTCGCTGGCGCTGAATAACAGTATTAAGGTTCACATTCAAAGCTCTCATTTCTGCCTGTCTTTCTTTTTTAAATTTATTTGACTCTCCAGTTCTCTGCAGCAGAATTCAGCTGAAGTGTAAAATATTAATTCATTTATCTTTGTGTGATAAGCACTCGCTGAAATCCAATGACATCCATTTGCCATTAGTGGAAGCAAAAGAGAAGCAATGGATTCCTTGGAGCCTCACTTCATTCCTCCACATACTGTATATCTAACAGCAGAGTTCTTAGTTCTTTGGAAGCTTTTCATTGCAGGAATTAAACTAAATTAATGCTTGTTTAAACGACATGCATGGTAAGAAAGCGGCACAGGTCCTAATCCAGGCACTTGTCATCTCCCGTCTGGATTACAGCAACTCGTTGTTGGCTGGGCTCCCCGCCTGCGTCATTAAACCCCTACAACTTATCCAGAATGCTGCAGCACGTCTGGTGTTCAACCTTCCCAAGTTCTCATGTCACCCCGCTTTTCTGCACACTCCACTGGCTTCTAGTTGAAGCTCGCTTCTACTACAAAACCATGGTGCTTGCCTACGGAGCTATTAGGGCAACAGCACCTCCTTACCTCCAGGCTCTGATCAGACCCTACACCCAAACAAGGACACTACGTTCATCCACCTCTGGCCTGCTAGCCCCCCTACCTCTACGGAAGCACAGTTCGGGCTCATCCCAGTCAAAGCTATTCGCTGCTTTGGCACCCCAATGGTGGAACAAGCTCCCCCAGTCACTGACACTGACCTTCCAGAGACACTTGAAACCCTACCTCTTTAAGGAATACCTGGAATAGTATAACAGTAATCCTTCTACCCCCCCACATAAAAAAAAGAAATGTACTCACTGTGATTGAGATGTGGTTTTCCTACTGACTATCCTAAGTTGAATGCACCAATTTGTAAGTCGCTCTGGATAAGAGCGTCTGCTAAATGACTAAAATGTAAATGTAAATGTAATGTCTGAGGCACAGTTTTGTCATTTAAAGAGAACATAAAGAAACACAATTGGAATTTGAATTTTTTATAATTTTTTTATCCAAAGGAGAGATCATCAGATAGAACTCCCAGAGTTCTAGAAAGGAACCTCATCTCATCGCTGATGCTGATTGGTCTGTTTAAGATGTCCAGAGGGGTCCTGAAAGCTTCTTAGGTCTACTCGGATGAGGCCTGTAGGCAACAATGGAGGAATTAAATGAGTCTCCCCACGCAGGAGAATGTCCCAACCAGCCATGACTGGGAATCAACATATGCATTGTTTCACATTCGATCTCAGCACCTTTTGAAGAGAGGAGAAGTAAGCTGTTCGGCAGACTTTCCTCTGTTTCTTTAGAAATATATTATTATTATATTATATTAAACCTCTCTGGAGAGGGTGAAGGCAACCAGGTACCAGTCTCCCACCTCTCCAAGTAATTGCACTGTTTGAAGGCATCAGAGACCGAACTGTTAACGTCGAGATAACTTTATCTTTCTTCTTCCAAACGTTCCCTTTATTTGGCTTCCCCTCCTCTGGTGGGGACAAAGAGAGGAGAGATTCATTATCCATCATGCCATCCCCTGGTTACACCATAAACCTTCAATCACTCACATCCTTCTCTTGATGCCCAACTTTAGAGCCATCGTCAAACTTTCCCTCCCGGATACAGTATACAGAAGTTGAGCAGTTCTCTCTAGGGTTTAAGAAAAGTTCATCATGTGGAATAAATACATTTTAAAGAGAAAACTGAAATGAATATTTAAGAATGTACTCATATACAGATCCATCAGTTTGATTGGCTCTGTTGCTAAGGACAACATATGTTGTCAGATTTCTAGGAACATATTTACACCCTGTGGGTCTCCATTCTCCAGGAACATGGTTGGACCACTACTCTAGTCTAGTACAGCGATAGAGAGAAACCTCATTGGAGGAGAGGAAAAAAACAACAACAGTCTGTAGGCCAAGCACGTTTCCTTCCTTCATTAATAAGGTCTAGACAGAGTTCAGTTCAGCTCAGTGCTAGTAACCAAACACAGTCTTCTAGTGCTGATGTTCACAAATAGCAGCCCAACACAGCCAGTCTAGTCCAGACTAATGTACGAATGAGGTCATACCAGCAGTCCGGAACAGAGCAGAGCAGCCCTGACTGTTGATAGAAATGCAATCAGCCCCTCCTCGATTATTAATATACAGTGGGGAGAACAAGTATTTGATACACTGCCGATTTTGCAGGTTTTCCTACTTACAAAGCATGTAGAGGTCTGTAATTTTTATCATAGGTACACTTCAACTGTGAGAGAGGGAATCTAAAACAAAATGCAGAAAATCACATTGTATGATTTTTTAATAATTAATTTGCATTTTATTGCATGACATAAGTATTTGATCACCTACCAACCAGTAAGAATTCCGTCTCTCACAGACCTGTTAGTTTTTCTTTAAGAAGCCCTCCTGTTCTCCACTCATTACCTGTATTAACTGCACCTGTTTGAACTCGTTACCTGTATAAAAGACACCTGTCCACACACTCAATCAAACAGACTCCAACCTCTCCACAATGGCCAAGACCAGGGAGCTGTGTAAGGACATCAGGGATAAAATTGTAGACCTGCACAAGGCTGGGATGGGCTACAGGACAATAGGCAAGCAGCTTGGTGAGAAGGCAAAAACTGTTGGCGCAATTATTAGAAAATGGAAGAAGTTCAAGATGACAGTCAATCTCCCTCGGTCTGGGGCACCATGCAAGATCTCACCTCGTGGGGCATCAATGATCATGAGGAAGGTGAGGGATCAGCCCAGAACTACACGGCAGGACCTGGTCAATGACCTGAAGAGAGCTGGGACCACATTCACAAAGAAAACCATTAGTAACACACTACGCCGTCATGGATTAAAATCCTGCAGCGCACGCAAGGTCCCCCTGCTCAAGCCAGCGCATGTCCAGGCCCGTTTGAAGTTTGCCAATTACAATCTGGATGATCCAGAGGAGGAATGGGAGAAGGTCATGTGGTCTGATGAGACAAAAATAGAGCTTTTTGGTCTAAACTCCACTCGCCGTGTTTGGAGGAAGAAGAAGGATGAGTACAACCCCAAGAACACCATCCCAACCGTGAAGCATGGAGGTGGAAACATCATTCTTTGGGGATGCTTTTCTGCAAAGGGGACAGGACGACTGTAACGTATTGAGGGGAGGATGGATGGGGCCATGTATCGCGAGATCTTGGCCAACAACCTCCTTCCCTCAGTAAGAGTATTGAAGATGGGTCGTGGCTGGGTCTTCCAGCATGACAACGACCCGAAACACACAGCCAGGGCAACTAAGGAGTGGCTCCTTAAGAAGCATCTCAAGGTCCTGGAGTGGCCTAGCCAGTCTCCAGACCTGAACCCAATAGAAAATCTTTGGAGGGAGCTGAAAGTCTGTATTGCCCAGCGACAGCCCCGAAACCTGAAGGATCTGGAGAAGGTCTGTATGGAGGAGTGGGCGAAAATCCCTGCTGCAGTGTGTGCAAACCTGGTCAAGAACTACGGGAAACGTATGATCTCTGTAATTGCAAACAAAGGTTTCTGTACCAAATATTAAGTTCTGCTTTTCTGATGTATCAAATACTTATGTCATGCAATAAAATGCAAATTAATTACTTAAAAATCATACAATGTTATTTTCTGGATTTTTGTTTTAGATTCCGTCACTCACAGTTGAAGAGTACCTATGATAAAAATTACAGACTTCTACATGCTTTGTAAGTGGGAAAACCTGCAAAATCGGCAGTGTATCAAATACTTGTTCTCCCCACTGTATATAAATATTTTTTAAATGTAACCTTTATTTAACTAGGCAAGTCAGTTAAGAACAAATTCTTATTTACAATGACGGCCTACCTACAGGGACATAGTAGTACGGCACCCCTGGAGCAAATTAGGGTTAAGTGCCTTGCTCAAGGACACATCGACAGGTTTTCACCTTGTCTGCTCGGGGATTCGATCCAGTAGTGGCCCAACGCTCTGACCACTAGGCTACCCGCCGCCCAAAATACCCTAATACATGCCCAGGTACTTTAGCCCTAACTCCAACTAATGGGCCTCTACTACGTTCATGATGGGCTCTCCCATTACATGCTGCATTAAAAACAATTGAATAAAACCTTGTAATTTTTGGGTCCAAAAGTAAGAAACACTCAACAAAATACATCATGAGGGCCCCAAATGCCCACAGTTTAAAGCATTAAGGGAGTTTAACATGGTCAGCTGGTCAGGGTAATGGGTTAGATGGGGCTTCATCTCTCCGACTGTCTGCTCAGCCGTAGTTCATATTTTTATCCCTCCTTCCCCGCCTACTTTAGCCATTAAAGAGTTGAAATGTACGAACATTGTGTGTCAATTTGTCAGTTATTTCTCGCTAAATGTTGTAGCACTTTACTGTCATTTGCGGTGATCGATGCTTAATGAATTAGTGATATTTCACCTCGGCTCTAAGGCAGACGTGCTTAGCACCTTCCCAACCCCTCGGAGACTTTCGCTGATGGAGGCTTCCACCCTTAATTTATGAAAAGTGAAGAGCCACGCTGTACCAGCCAGTCTAGAAGTGCTAGCTTTTCGCTAAATATATTTTTGTAAATTCACTTGAACTCAACCTCAACTTTCATTAAACAAAGAAAGTATGAGAGAGAGAGAGAGAGAGAGAGAGAGTGAGAGAGAGGGGGGGGGGAGCGAGAGGAGAGGGTTGAGAGGGAGGGACGGAGAGAGAGGGAGGGGGAGAGAGAGGGAGGGGGAGAGAGAGAAATGGCTGTAGCTTAACGCAATGTTTACATAGTGGCTTGGGCGTCCTAATGCCCTGCTGATTGCATAGTGTCTAGAGCGATTCCATTTAGCACATTGAATTAGCCGGGGCCCAGTGTCGATGCGCTAGCCATCTCCCTCCCACCAGGACACGCTGTCTAAGCATCAAAATCCAATTAGAGACATTTGTTAAATAATGTAATGATTGCCTAACCATTCTCTCTCTCCGATTCAATTCATTTTCCAGCAGTAAAAACGCCATCTTCTTAGAGCTCAGGGAACGGTTATGTAGATTGATAGAATTAATTGTCTGTCTGGTGAAAAATGCCATTAGAACACTTAGGGTTGGTTCACCATGATGGGCCATTCATTCCTCTTGTCAGTTAGAACCACGCCATTTTAATTTGTAACTCCACATGAGCATGTGTGAGTCTCTCTTAGCCAAAAGAGACGCAAATATCCCTCAAATGTATTTAATGGGAACATTTGGTCTTCAGATAGCTGGACTTACACAGTTTAAGACAAGCAGCTTTGGTAACATTTTAATGTGTTGTTATCACTATGTAATTATTACTATATGTACAGTTGAACAACTATTACTCATCGTTAAACAGAGTTACAGAGCAATGAGGAGAAAATAAAATACAAAGCAATTGTGTCAGTCTAGCCAGATTTAAATTGTGTTGCATTCACTGTTGAGTTGATTTTGATCATTAAATTAAATGATGCCAAGAAACCCATGAGAAAAGGACTGGATGGATGGTCATACCAGTAGACACAAACAGGTTTCCACGGTAACATATTCACGGTATAGTGAGGATGGGATTATTAAATCTTAATGGAGATCTCTAGGTCAGGAGTTTAGGACAGCTATGGCCCTATGGGTGAAGCTAAGTACACGCACACACACACGCACACACACACAAACATGCAACACACGCACAAACACGCAACATTACACCCTAGACAACAACTTCCTCATCTCAAAATCAGAATAATTCACTCCAGATCTCTCTCTCTCTCTTTCTGCTTTCCAATTGAGCTTTCTCCACTCTGTTTTACATTATGATGACAATACATACATGATGTAGCTAAGCACATACAATACATACATGACGTAGCTAAGCACATGCAATACATACATGACGTAGCTAAGCACATACAATACATACATGATGTAGCTAAGCACATACAATACATACATGACATAGCTAAGCACATACAATACATACATGACGTAGCTAAGCACATACAATACATACATGATGTAGCTAAGCACATACAATACATACATGATGTAGCTAAGCACATACAATACATACATGACGTAGCTAAGCACATACAATACATACATGATGTAGCTAAGCACATACAATACATACATGACGTAGCTAAGCACATACAATACATACATGATGTAGCTAAGCACATACAATACATACATGATGTAGCTAATCACATACAATACATACATGATGTAGCTAAGCACATACAATACATACATGATGTAGCTAAGCACATACAATACATATATGATGTAGCTAATCACATACAATACATACATGACATAGCTAAGCACATACAATACATACATGATGTAGCTAAGCACATAAAATACATACATGACATAGCTAAGCACATACGATACATACATGACGTAGCTAAGCACATACAATACATACATGATGTAGCTAAGCACATACAATACATACATGATGTAGCTAAGCACATAAAATACATACATGACGTAGCTAAGCACATACGATACATACATGACGTAGCTAAGCACATACAATACATACATGATGTAGCTAAGCACATACAATACATACATGACGTAGCTAAGCACATAGAATACATACAAGACGTAGCTAAGCACATACAATACATACATGACTTAGCTAAGCACATACAGTACATACATGACATAGCTAAGCACATACAATACATACATGATGTAGCTAAGCACATAGAATACATACATGATGTAGCTAAGCACATACAATACATACATGATGTAGCTAAGCACATACAATACATACATGACGTAGCTAAGCACATACAGTACATACATGATGTAGGTAAGCACATACAATACATACATGATGTAGCTAAGCACATACAGTACATACATGATGTAGCTAAGCACATAGAATACATACATGACGTAGCTAAGCACATACAATGCTTTGATTTCTTTAACTGTCCATCCATGTTGATAATGATGTCTCTTTTTGTGGGCTTGAAATGATTTGTTTTTGTGCCATTCCATGTTCTCTAGCGTGCTTAAATGACTGTCATCCTCTCTTCATCTGACAGAAGAAAAACAAAACCCAGCTGACAGAAGTAGGTTGTTACAAACTGTGTTCACCTGCAGAAAGCGGTGTCTTTGACTGGGACAAAACGACTCAAAGAGTCAGACGCTTTGAAGAAAAACATACAAAAATACACTACCGGTCAAAAGTTTTAGAACTTATTCAAGAGTTTTTCTTTATTTTTACTATTTCTACATTGTAGAATAATAGTGAAGACATCAAAACTATGAAATAACACATATGGAATCATGTACTAACCAAAAAAGTGTTCAACAAATCAAATCAAAATATATCTTATATATGACATTCTAGGACAACAAATAGCCACCCTTTGCCTTGATGACAGCCTTGCACACTATTGCCATTCTCTCAACCAGCTTCATGAGGTAATCACATGGCATGCATTTCAATTAACAGGTGTGCCTTCTTAAAAGTTAATTTGTGAAATTTCTTTCCTTCTTAATGCGTTTGAGCCAATCAGTTGTGTTGTGACAAGGTAGGGGGATATACAGAATATAGCCCTATTTGGTAAAATACCAAGTCCATATTATGGCAAGAACAGCTCAAATAAGCAAAGAGAAATGGCAGTCCATCATTACTTTAAGACATGAAAAAGCTGCGTCAGGGCTATTTGACCAAGAAGGAGAGTGATGGAGTGCTGCTTCCACAATCACCCAACCTCAACCAAATTGAGAAGGTTTGGGATGAGTCGGACTGCAGAGTGAAGGAAGAGCAGCCAACAAGTGCTCAGCATATGTGGGAACTCCTTCAAGACTGTTGGAAAAGCATTCCAGGTGAAGATGGTTGAAAGAATGCCAAGAGTGTGCAAAGATGTCATCATGGGTGGCTACTATGACTTTTTTTGGTTACTACGTGATTCCATGTGCTATTTCATAGCTTTGATGTCTTCACTATTATTCTACAATGTAGAAAATAGTAAAAATAAAGAAAAACCCTTGAATGAGAAGGTGTTCTAAAACGTTTGACCAGTAGTGTACATGTATGCTTTTTACAAGACAAACAAAAAAAACATATAATGTTTGTCGAGCCTCCCTCTCACTTTTCTCCCTCTCTCTCTCCCTCTCTCCCTCTCTCTCTCTCTCTCTCTCTCTCTCTATATATATATATATATATATATATCTGTCTCTCCCTCTCTCTCCTCCCTCTCTCTCTTCAATCTCCTCTGCTCATCTCGTTCAGTGACATGCTTTGTTATGCTTTCTTTGAAAATGAAAATCCAAAATCATCAAACTGTATCAAAGAGAGAGGCCATTATTGTGTGTGTGTGTGTGTGTTTGCTCTCTATCTGGGCTCATATACGAATATTATACATGCTGCCTTCATAGGTAACAGTTCAACCTGATAAAAACATGTTCACTAAAATATAGGGAGGAAGACATATATTATTTTCCCCCGTTTGTCTCCCCCTCCTCACCCCCTGCAGTAAGAATGAATACCACACCGCAGTCTGTCTGTCTGTCTGTCTGTCTGTCTGTCTGTCTGTCTGTCTGTCTGTCTGTCTGTCTGTCTGTCTGTCTGTCTGTCTGTCTGTCTGTCTGTCTGTCTGTCTGTCTGTCTGTCTGTCTGTCTGTCTGTCTGTCTGTCTGTCTGTCTGTCTGTCTGTCTGTCTGTCTGTCATTTACACTGAGATCATAAACAGTAGTATGTTCATCCTATAGCGTACTGACTCACAGATCCTCCCAAGTGTAATCTGGACAACTAGCTGCTGAACGTGTGTGTGTATGAGATTGTGAAAGATAGCAGCTCATCAATTCATTCTGGAATCTATATCCACTGCCTTGTGTGTGTGTGTGTGTGTGTGTGTGTGTGTGTGTGTGTGTGTGTGTGTGTGTGTGGGGGTGTGTGTGTGTGGGTGGGTGTGGATCCACTGAGAACTCTGTAACCTCAACACCAACCAAGAAAGTCTTAATGGATGGAAAGGTCAGTTCATAATCACTCTTTAGCCCACTCCACATTCTAATGAACTGTCTCAAGAAGAGAGAGAGGGAGAGGGAGAGACAGAGGGAGAGACTGAGAGAAAGAGAGATACAGAGGGGAGAGAGAGAGGGAGAGAGAGAGAGAGAGAGAGAGAGAGAGAGAGAGAGAGAGAGCTTGAACTTGACAGACATGCAGAAGAACAGCTCGTGATTCATTCAAACTTTTGATTACTAAGAGTGAGACAAACGGATCAACATTTTTCATAAAAATACTACTAATAAACCCAGACAACTGATGACCCAAAAAGGAAATCAAAATAATCGACACCGTGAGTAAAAACAAACTTTATAAATCGATCAAGCTAGCTAACTCAAATTTGAAACCTCAACCGTTAGCGGCACCTATTGTTTATCGGTGGTAACCATAGCAACATGGCTTCCGAAGCAGCGCTAGCAGTGAAGAAAGCAGCGGAGAACGTTAAACTTTCCCCTCGTTTTTTCGAAATCCCATCCCATCTTAA
Source organism: Thymallus thymallus (assembly GCA_023634145.1). Classification (NCBI taxonomy): domain Eukaryota; kingdom Metazoa; phylum Chordata; class Actinopteri; order Salmoniformes; family Salmonidae; genus Thymallus; species Thymallus thymallus. Next base: position 6,642,406 of record CM042417.1, on the reverse strand, counting down.
ATCAGAGAAGGGAAGAATTATGTTTAAACAAAACATACAGAGGGAAAACCCAGATACGTTGTTTGCTGACTGCTCACACAACGGGACGGTTACCAACTTACTGTTCTACAGTGAACACACCACTGCCTGGCATACAGCCATAACCAGACACTTCCCTCACACAACCAAAAAGGGGATCTGCAAGGGAAGGCAAATTCAAATTTTTGAGGATAGTGAAAAGTCACAGGAAAATAGACTCCTGACCGTAAATATATATCAAAATGGCACAGTAATGGTCCAGGGAAGTGAGGCGGCACTCAGTTCTTTTTTACAGGACTCTCCCGTTCTAGGGAACCTAGCCACTGCAAAAAGGGACAAGAACAGCACCCCAGTATCCCCCGCTCCAACGGATACCCCAACAGCAGTTCTGCCCCAGCTCCAGGACATAGATCTGTCCCTCCCCCTACCTGTACACAACCATCAGAATAATGATGGCAACACCATACGGCTGCTAAGGGAGAAGCTGTCTCAGTTGGAACTAGAGGTTACTGAGCTCAGAGAGCAACTTCCTTACTACACTGAGCCTCTACAGGACCAGCTGAACCAGTGGAGGACTCAACTAAAAACATCAGTCCAGGAGCTGAGAGAGAACTTCAGCACAGCGCTGGAGGAGGAGAAAGGGGCCATGCGAAGAGAACTAGCGCAGGCAAAGAAGGAGATGGAATCAGAGCTAGCTGTCATTAAAATGGTACTACATCCGAAAGAAGAGTCAAAAATCCCTACAGAACAGCTGCAGCCCCTCAACACTACAAAACCTTCTTCCACTAACCCCCCGTCAACCACCTCCTTACCCTGCACCGTCCCCCCCATACCCACATCCCCAGTCCACAAGGAGGCACACACAAGGACGACAACAGCAGAGAGAAGCTCCTCGGACACCCCTGACACCCCTTCACATACCCCCCCCATTACACAGGTCCTGCATAAACCAGCCCCTGTATGTGAAACCACCACTATGGTAAGAGTCACGGAGGTGGCCATCCTCATTGATTCAAACGGAAAATATATAGATGAGGAGAAATTATTCCCCAACCACAAGGTGGTCAAATTCTGGTGCCCAAAAGTGCAGGATGCACTAAATATTATATCCAAGCCTGACTTCGGAACACCAGGCCACATTATCATCCACAGTGGCACCAACAACATGAGAGATGATCAGGAGAGAGTAGGCAGCCTGGTCAGCAGAATGGCAGAGAAAGCCTCTGAGTCTTTCCCTAACTCCCGCATCACCATCTCCACTCTGCTGCCCCGCAAAGATTTCCACCCCCATACCATCCAGAGAGTCAACGCTGACATCACAAGAGGTTGTGCCAGGATCCCGAATGTGCACGTTGCTCAACACCCGACCATCACCCCTGAGCACCTGTACGACCACTCCCATCTGAGGAAACAGTCAGTGGGACTGCTCACCAAGACCTTGAAGGATGTGGCACTCGGCAGACCAACACAGCGTGCCCAACAGGACAGAGGACCACCCAGGACCACCTTCCAGATGTCATCACCACGCAGAGTCGCCTACCAGACTACGTCATCACCAACAAGCCACAGGCACCCTCGACACCAACCGAGACCCAGCACAACCTACAAGACCCACCCACCACCAGATCACCGCTCCCCCCAACGAAGCCGCCAGAATGGACCAGGGCCAATATACTACCCCACACCAGAGCACCACCACTACCAGACAACAGAGTCAGCACCACGACCCAGTCTTGCCCCCCCTTCTTCTCAGGTGGCACCGCAACAGAACCGGCGCAGCTATTCGGAGGCTCTCACCGGACCAGATAACTCTGTGGGACTGAGTGAGATCAAACAGCTCCTCCACTACATCTACACTAAACTACAGTAAAAACACTCACACTGACACAACCACACACTCACACTCACACTGACACAACCACACACTCACATTGACACTGACCCATCGTCACTCACACTAACCAGATATAGACACTCACACTGACCCATCCACACACACACACTCACAAACACACACACACACTCACACTGACCCATTCACAAACACACACACACACACCGACCCATCCACACTCACTCCCGCACACACACATTAACAGACACAATCAATAACTCAAACTCACCCAAACACTCACACATACATTATCTTACACAGTGGAGGATATGAACAGACACACTCACACGTACATATATAAATACCTACATGACACTTTGGAGAAACAATATCATCTGAGGAATGTTCTGTATTGTCTCACCCTTAGTAACCTAGTTAGTCTTAGAAATATAGTTGTTCTCTTGTAATAGTCATTCTTAATATTCATACTTTTTGCAATGAGACCACTAACAATTAGCATGTGGAACATCCAGGGCCTAAACTCGACAGCCTTAGGACTGAAGAGTCTGGCCCTGGAGTTCAACAAAAACATAAAAGATGATGATATCATTATTCTGCAGGAGACATGGTGTAAGGCAGATGTAGTCACGCACTGTCCCACAGGCTACAGAGAAATAATTTTACCATCCCAAAAACACATCTCTGTCAATAGAGGCAGAGATTCTGGAGGAATGATTATATGGTACAAATCCCAACTACAAAACCTAATTGACCCCCAAAAAATTGGCAAATATCACATTTGGCTTAGACTAAAAAAAGAACTTACACTGACAGGAAAAAACTTGTTCCTGTGTGCAATATATATCCCCCCCTCAGAATCCCCCTATTTCTCAGAAGAAATATTCTCCACCCTTGAGGAAGAGACGAGCCACTTCCAGGCCCAGGGAAATGTGCTCATCTGTGGGGACACAAATGCACGCACAGGAACACTACCTGACCAAATGAGCACACGAGGGGACAGCTATATCACAGGCCAAGCTGTCTCTAATCCCTTTAACCTTTCCTACAGGAACAACAGTGACAGCATCGTCAACAAGAATGGAAAAGACCTATTGCAGCTCTGTCGAAGCCTGGGTCTGTACTTTGTCAATGGTAGGTTACAGGGGGACTCTTTAGGAAGATTCACCTATTGCTCTCCTCTTGGCCAAAGCACAGTAGACTACATGATAACAGATATGGACCCTTTCTCTCTCAGCTCATTCACTGTTAAGCCACTAACACCTCTGTCTGATCACAGCCAAATTACCCTGTTCCTCAAAAGATCAGACATAGAAGCAACCACAAATTCACAGCCCAATAAGCTGTACAACATCAAACATTCATACAGATGGGCTCAAAACAGCACAGAGGAATACCAGAAAGCAATCAGTAACCAAAAAATCCAATCAACCCTAAACAACTTTCTGGATACAATGTACGCTCACAGTAAAGAAGGTGTCAATCTAGCTGTAAATAACATAAATTATATATTTAGGCAAACAGCAAAAACAGCACAATTAAAGCTAGGATCAAACAAACCAAACAGAAATACAGAAGACAAATGGTTTGATACAGATTGTAAAAACATTAGGAAAAAACTTAGAACACTATCGAACCAAAAACACAGAGACCCAAACAACAGAGAACTACGCCTTCAGTACTGTGAGACATTAAAATCATATAAACGTACACTCAGAATCAAGAAATCCCAGTACAACAGAAAGCAATTGACACTAATTGAGGAGTCCATAAATAAAAACAACTTCTGGCAAAATTGGAAAAACCTAAACAAACCCAAACAACAGGAATTAGCCATACAAAATGGTGACATTTGGACAAATCACTTTAAAGCACTCTACAACACTGTTGACACTCAGGATAATACTGAACAGTGCCAAATTTATGAAAAGTTAAACAAACTGAAAAATCTATAAAGGACTACCAAAATCCTTTAGACTCCCCAATTACTGAGCAGGAGCTCCTTAAAAAACTTCAAGCCCTCAAATCAAAAAAAGCATGCGGACCTGATGGGATCCTAAATGAGATGCTCAAATTCACTAGTGAAAAATATCAATTAGCTATATTAAAATTGTTTAACTTGATCCTGAGTGTAGGTTACTTCCCTGACATCTGGAACCAAGGACTCATAACACCAATCTTTAAAAACGGAGACAAATCTGACCCTAACAATTACAGAGGGATTTGTGTGAACAGTAACCTGGGGAAGGTTTTCTGTAGTATTATAAATGTAAGAGTCCTAAACTTCCTTAATAAGCACAATATCCTGAGTAAAAGCCAAATTGGATTTATACCAAAACATAGAACAACAGATCATATTTACACCCTACACACCCTAATAGATAAACACGTCCACAAAAATAAGACAAAACTCTATACTTGCTTTATTGACTTCCAAAAAGCATTTGATTCTATCTGGCATACAGGACTGTTCTACAAAGTCATTGAAAGTGGTGTAGGGGGTAAAACATATGACATTATAAAATCAATGTATACAGGCAACATGTGTAGCATAAAAATTGGCAAGAAACAAACTGAATCATTTAACCAGGGGCGGGGCCTGCGCCAGGGTTGCAATCTCAGCCCTGTGCTATTTAACATTTACATCAATGAATTGGCCAATATTCTAGAGAAGTCCTCAGCCCCTGGTGTTAGTCTCCACAATTCGGAAGTTAGATGCCTGCTCTTTGCAGATGACCTGTGCCTGCTTTCACCCACAGCACATGGTCTACAGCAGAGCTTGGACCTGCTAGAGCAGTACTGTCAGACCTGGGCCCTGACAGTAAACCCCAAAAAGACCAAAATAATGATTTTCCAGACAAATTCCAGATCCCAGGGAATAAAACCAAAGTTCTCAATTGGTGCAAAACATATAGAGTATTGCACACAATACAACTATTTAGGTTTAAAAATAAGTTCGACTGGACACCTAAATAATGCAGTGAATGAACTGAGAGACAAAGCACGCAGGGCTTTCTACGCCATTAAAAAACAAATCCAAATTGAAATACCTATTACAATTTGGCAAAAACTAATTAAATGTGTGATTAAACCAATCGCACTCTATGGCAGCGAGGTGTGGGGTCCACTTACAAAACAAGATTTTACCCACTGGGACAAACATCCCATTGAGACCTTGCACGCGGAACTTTGTAAGATTCTCCTACATGTCCAGAGGAAAACTACAAACAATGCATGCAGGGCAGAATTAGGCCGATATCCACTAATATTAAAAACTCAAAAAAGAGCAATTAAGTTTTGGAAACACCTAAAACACAGTGACCCCCTCTCATATCATTACCAAGCCCTGCAATACCAAGAGTTGAGCAAAGATAAGAGTCCCTTCATCCAACTGGTCCGGGGGCTGAGTTCACAAACTTGTTCCACTAACACACTGAAGCCTCAGGACCAGAACATCCAATCAATAAGAATTAACCAAATTACAAAACATCTAAAACAAAACTACATTACCTATTGGAAAACACAAACACAAGCACAAAGCAAAATGCAGTGCTATTTGGCCCTAAATCCACAGTACACCATGGCAAACTATCTGACCATGGTGACTGATCAAAACCTCAGGAAAACCTTGACAAAGTACAGGCTCAGCGAGCACAGCCTTGCTATTGAGAAGGGTAGACACAGGAAAACCTGGCTCCCTGTAGAGGAAAGGCTGTGCAACCACTGCACCACAGCAGAACCAGAGACAGAGCTGCATTTCCTGACCAAATGTCAAAAATATAAAACCATCAGAGAGAGTCACTTCCCCAAATTTGAACAAGTAGTCCGGGGCTTTGAGGACCTCTCTGACATAGAAAGGCTGCCGATCCTTTTGGGGGAAGACATGACCAGCTGTGTGCTGGCAGCATGCTATGTTGCTGCCTGCCACAAGTTGAGGGACAGTGCCTGACATATTTAATGCATTTATTTTATTTTTTCCTGTTGTTATTTGTTCTTTGATGTAATTATATTTTAAAAAAAAAATATATATATATATGTGTGTATGTATGTATGTATATATGTGTATATATATGTATGTGCGTGTGTATATGTATGTATATATATATATATATATATATATATATATATATATATATATAAAATAGAAAAAAAAAATATATATATATAAATATATATAAAAAAAAAATATATATTGATGTATGATACTTTGGCAATATGTACATTGTTGCGTCATGCCAATAAAGTGAATTGAATTGAATTGAATTGAATTGAGAGAGAGAGAGAGAGAGAGACCACATGTCACATGCCACATTAATTCAAATGAGTTAAAGCAACTTTGATCCCTGCAAAAACAAGACATCTCCTGGTAACTTAACACTCAATCATTCCATTTCACACACACTGTGCAATGAATGTACAGGGAGTGTACGATTATATGCGTATGCATGTATGTATAAAAACAGTCAGAGGAGAGGTTAGTGTGGTACAAAATAGTGTATGTGTTTAAAGGTTATAGTTTTGGCATTTGAAGGTTTGACAGTGACCATAGACCACACCCTATATAGGCCACATAGACATAGAAATGAGATGTAGAATGAGACAGACAGAGAGGTGCAGTAAAGTCACTCAGAGAGCTTAGGGTCTTTATGGGCCTTTACATCTGCCACAGTTCACAATAACACAGCTGGCTAAAGGTTTATATTAACACTCCATGTCAGGGCCCCATCACATCAGAGAAAAAAGGCATAATTACCCCTGCTCCAAATGAACTGTCGTCACCACCTTCATACAGACCAGTGAGAGAGAAATCTAATTTCCCTTCTCAAATCACATTCATAGTCTGGGACTGGCAGGTAGCGCAGGAGAGAGGGAGAGAGGGAGAGAGGGAGGGGGGGGAGAGAGGGAGAGAGGGAGGGAAGAGAGAGAAAAAAGAGAGAGAGAGAGAGAAAGAGAGTGTGTATGTGTGTGTTTCTGTGAGTTTCTGTGTGTGTGTATGTGTGTGTGTGTGTGTCTTCTGCAGTAGGGACTGAGGACCATCGGGGCCAGGGGACAAGGGCTTAGCACAGATAGCCAAATATTATGGTAATACAAACATCCATCTATAGAGCTGCAGCTAATCAGTTGGAGCCACTATTAATGACATATATTTAATTATAGAGTACAGGGTTATCCTGCATGCCTATTGTCTAGCACAGAGAAAGGAGAGACATGTTTTCTCTCTCTCTCTCTCTCTCTCTCTCTCTCTCTCTCTCTCTCTCTCTCTCTCTCTCTCTCTCTCTCTCTCTGTCAATTTCAATTTCAATTTAAGGCGTTTATTGGCATGGGAAACATATGTTAACATTGCCAAAGCAAGTGAAGTAGATAGTAAACAATAAAAATTAACAGTAAACATTACACTCAGAAGTTCCAAAAGAATAAAGACATTTCAAATTGTTTTATTCTTTGTTATTGGGCCAAAAAGATTGGAAAAGTGGTTTACCCATATATCTCCATTTTTTTATAGATAACTCTTTGTGTTGTTGTTTGTTTAGTGTTTTCCAATTTTCCCAGAAGTGGTTAGAGTCTATGGATTCTTCAATTACATTGAGCTGATTTCTGATGTGCTGTTCCTTATTTTTCCGTAGTGTATTTCTGTATTGTTTTAGTGATTCACCAGAGTGAAGGCGTAGACTCTATGTTTTTGGTTGGATAGGTTTCTCAATTTCTTTCTTAGGTTTTTGCATTCTTCATCAAACCATTTGTCGTTGTTGTTCATTTTCTTCGGTTTTCTGTTTGAAATAAAAAAAATTGATAGGGAGGTGAGAGGTCAAATACACTGTTTAGGTTTTCTACTGCCAGGTTTACACCTTCACTATTACAGTGAAACGTTTTGTCCAGGAAACTGTCTAGAAGGGATTTAATTTGTTGTTGCCTAATTGTTTTTGGGATGATTTCCACACTACTTTACTTCCATTTATAGCATTTCTTAATATTATTAAGTTCCTTTGGCTTTGATGCCTCATGATTGAGCAAAGCTCTGTTCAAGTAGAGTGTGATTTTGCTGTGACCTGATAGGGGTGTCAGTGGGCTGACTGTGAACGCTCTAAGAGACTCTGGGTTGAGGTCAGTGACAATGTAGTCTACAGTACTACTGCCAAGACATGAGCTATAGGTGCACCTACCATAGGAGTCTCCTCGAATCCTACCATTGACTATGTACAGACCTAGCGTCGTACAGAGCTGCAGGAGTTGTGACCCGTTTTTGTCGGTTATGTTTTCGTAGTTGTGCTGATTGTGTCAGGTTCTTGTCCGGTTCTGGCATTTAGTTTGCCACAGACTAGTACATGTCCCTTATTAATTTCTACCCAGATGTAAAATGTTCCTGTTTTGATTAATTTAATAGAGTGGGTTAGATCTGCTCTATACCAAATTAGCATACCCTCTGAGTCTCTTCCCTGTTTCATACCTGGTAGTTTGATGGATGGGACTACCAGCTCTCTGTAACCTAGAGGGCAGCCAGTGGGTCCGTCACCTTTATACCATGTTTCTTCTAGGATGACAATGTCTGTATTTCCAATTTCTTTGATGAAGTCTGTTTTCCTGCTCTTTAGGCCAAAGGCAGATGACCTCAGACCTTGTATATTCCAGGCTGAGATAGTAAAAGCTTTGAGTTCCATAGTGTCTAGTGTTGTTTTTGTATGGTTTAGGCCCGGACCAACTCTCTCTCTCTCTCTCTCTCTCTCTCTCTCTCTCTCTCTCTCTCTCTCTCTCTCTCTCTCTCTCTCTCTCTCTCTCTGTCTAAAAACGTAATGTGTGGTGTAGACTGGCTTGTTTGGGCAGGAGCGGTTGGCTATCAGGCCTGAAGGTGTAATATTGGCTTATGACTGGTGCACGTCTCGCGTTTTTTATTTGTATTTTTTAGATATACTATTGTCCTGTGAACTCTCAGTTCACATCCTTCTGCAAATCTCTCTTTTTCTCCATGTAATAGAACTGTGTGAGAAAGGAGGTTGTTGTTACTAGTGTGCATGTGTGTGTATGTGTGTGTGTGTGTGTTTGTACCGTATGTGTTTAATATATGTACGTATATATATATGTCCTCTGTGGCAGTAGGAGAGGGACTGAAATGAAATGAAACTGGTTCATGTTTTAATCATGAGTAGGAGGTCTGGCAGAGACGCAGAGACAGGCCTGCCTGCAAACACACACACACACACACACACACACCCACACACACACACACACACACACACACACACACACACACACACACACACACACACACACACACACACACACAGACACACACACACACACACACACACACACACACACACACACACACACACACACACACACACACACACACACACACACACACACACACACACACACACACACACATGGTAGAGTTTAGGCCTTGCATACAACGGCAAATGTCTCTTAGCAGGTGTTTACTATACACACAAACTGGTCTAAAAACACACTGGTCTCTTAGCGGATGTGTATTATTACATTACCTCTCAGATTGAAATACGTGGAATGATGAATATACGTCCCAATGCATCCCACTACACCCGCAATAACATCTGCTAAACACGTGTATGTGACAAATGCAATTGTATTTGATTTATGAGAGGGAGATGTGTGCGACCCTTAACGCTTCTGCTAAAATTGTAATTTTCGCAAAACACGATGCTTCTATTGTAGAGGGGTTGAGTGAGTGAGACACACCAACGAGAGACGAGAGTAAATGACAAATGAGATCCGGTGGAGGAAGGTGAGAATAAACTGGGATGAGAGAAAAGAAGCCAAGATGAAAGGAGGAGATAGGGAAGGCTATGAATAGACTGGTGGCAAGGAGAGGAGAGAGAACCCACGTTGTGTTAGTACACATCTGAGATTAGACAAAGCTGTCGGAGGATAGAAGAATGAAAAAGCTTCTCTTTCACGCTTTTTCTCTTCTTCTCTTTCTTTTTCACTGCTTTTGTTTTTTTCTGTCTCTGCTCCCCTCTCTCCCTCTCTGTCTCTCTGTCTCTCTGTCTCGCTCTCTCTCTCTCTCTCTATATCTGTCCATAACTTCAACATTTCATGGTAGTAATCAATTGACCTCAATTGTCAGATAATCCTTGATCATGGTAAATTCATTGAGCACTACTCAGAGTGTTTCATTTGTCTTGGCTTTGTCCCCTATCTCTACAATGACAGACCACCAAATGGGACATATTCTCAATAGACTCACTTTATGGCCATTTGAACCTGTAATTTTGTTCTCCAGCACCAAGTATTTTATGATTCCTATCTCTTTTGATTCTGTTTAAACTTTAAATCTGAGAAAGAGGTTCCAGTGTCTGCATTTCAGCTCGCAGAGACTCCAAGTAATGTTGTTTGGAGCAAATATGAATGTGATCCTGGTTAAATTAGATTTTCTATTGTGTTTTTGACTGTTTGTTTAATGTGTAACTCTGTGTTGTTTTTTGTCGCACTGCTTTGCTTTGTCTTGGCCAGGTCGCAGTTGCAAATGAGAACTTGTTCTCAACTGACCTACCTGGTTAAATAAAGGTGAAAAAAAAAAAGAAAAAAAAAAAAAAGAAATGGTAATGAAATTGTCAACATCTCCTGTTTGTCTCAGAAACACACTAATGAAACTCAAAGACTATTCTATCCTTCTTCCGCCATGTTACTAATCCTTTCTGCTGAAGAATCTGTGTCTTACTAAAACATGTCCTCTCATCCTCTAACCTCTCCATCTCCCTCCATCCTTCTTCTCCTCCCGTACCCCCTACTCCCCTAGTTCTCTTCCCTCTCTTCCCTTAATCTTCCCGCTACTCCCCCTCTAATTGAAAGCGAGAGAGAGAGAGAGAGAGAGAGAGAGAGAGAGAGAGAGAGAGAGAGAGAGAGAGAGAGAGAGAGAGAGAGAGAGAGAGAGAGAGAGAGAGAGAGAGAGAGAGAGAGAGAGAGAGAAAGTGTGAGAGATAAGAGCAATTGAGAAAGTAAGCGAGAAGAGAGAAAGAGAGAGAGAAAGTGTGTGTGATAGAGTAAGATATATGGAGAAAGAGAGAAGGAAGCAAGAGATAACGAGAGAGGGGAAGTGAGAGAGAGAAAGAGAGAGAGAAAGTGTGTGATAGACAGAAAGATAGATGGAGAAAGAGAGAGGGAAGAGAGAGAGATAAAGAAGATAGAGAGGGAATGTATGAGAGAGAGCGAAAGAGAAAATGAGAGAGAAAGTGAGAGAGAGAGAGAGAGAGAGAGAGAGAGAGACATACAGACAGACAGACAGACAGACAGACAGACAGACAGACAGACAGACAGACAGACAGAGAAAACATACACAGCAAAAACATATAAATCATCAAATATAAATCTTAGAATCAGCTATTAAAGACTACCAAACCCACTGGATTATCCAATTACATTGAATGAACTACAGGACAAAATACAAAACCTCCAACCCAAAAAGGACTGTGGGGTTGATGGTATTCTAAATTAAATGATAAAATATATAGACCACAAATTCCAATTGGCTATACTTAAACTCTTTAACATCATCCTCAGCTCTGGCATCTTCCCCAATATTTGGAACCAAGGACTGATCACCCCAATCCACAAAAGTGGAGATAAATATGACCCCAATAACTACCGTGGGATTGGCGTCAACAGCAACCTTGGGAAAATCCTCTGCATTATCATTAACAGCATTTCCTCAGCGAAAACAATGTACAGTACTGAGCAAATGTAAAATTGTCTTTTTACCAAATTACAGTACGACAGACCACGTATTCACCCTGCACACCCTAATTGACAAACAAACAAATCAAAACAAAGGCAAAGTCTTCTCATGCTTCGTTAATTTCAAAAAAGCTTTCGACTCAGTATGGCATGAGAGCCTGCTGTACAAATTGATGGAAAGTGGTGTTGGGGGAAAAACATACGGCATTATAAAATCCATGTACACAATGGCTAAAAACACACACATTTATGTCCAAAGTACCGGGGAGTGAAACAGGGATTCAGCTTAAACCCCATGCTGTTCAACATATATATCAACGAATTGGTGAGGGCACTAGAACATTCTGCAGCACCCGGCCTCACCCTACTAGAATCTGAAGTCAAATGTCTACTGTTTGCTGATGATCTGGTGCTTCTGTCCCCAACCAAGGAGGGCCTACAGCAGCACCTAAATCTTCTGCACAGATTCGGTCAGACCTGGGCCCTGACAGTAAATCTCAGTAAGACGAAAGTAATGGTGTTCCAAAAAAGGTCCAGTTGCCATGACCACAAATATAACTTCCATCTATACACAGTTGCTCTAGAGAACACAAAAAACATACCTTGGCCTAAACATCAGCGCCACAGGTAACTTCCACAAAGCTGTGAACGATCTGAGAGACAAGGCAAGAAGGGCCTTCTATGCCATCAAAAATAACATAAAATTCGACATGCCAATCAGGATCTGGCTAAAAATACTTGAATCAGTTATAGAACCCATTGTCCTTTATGGTTGTAAGGTCTGGGGTCCGCTCACCAACCAAGAATTCACAAAATGTGACAAACCCCAAATTGAGACTCTGCATGCAGAATTCTGCCAAAATATCCTCAGTGTACAACGTAAAACACCAAATAATGCATGAAGAGCATTACCCGCTAATTATCAAAATCCAGGAAAGAGCTGTTAAATTCTACAACCACCTAAAAGGAAGCGATTCCCAAACCTTCCATAACAAAGCCATTACCTAGAGATAAATGAACCTGGAGAAGAGCCCTCTAAGCAAGCTGGTCCTGTGGCTCTGTTCACAAACACAAACAGACCCACAGTGCCCCAGGACAGCAACACAATTAGACCCAACCAAATCATGAGAAAACAAAAAGAGAATTACTTGACACATTTGAAAGAATTTACCAAAAAACAGAGCAAACTAGAATGCTATTTTACCCTAAACAGAGAGTACACAGTGGCAGAATACCTGACCACTGTGACTGACCCAAACTTAAGGAAATCTTTGACTATGTACAGACTTCGTAAGTATAGCCTTACTATTGTGAGAGGCCACCATAGGCAGACCTGGCTCTCAAGAGAAGACAGGCTATGTGCACACTGCCCACAAAATGAGGTGGAAACTGAGCTGCACTTCCTAACCTCCTGCCAAATGTATGACCCTTAGATTACACAGACCCACAAAGAATTCGAAAAACAATTCAAATTTTGATCAACTCCTATATCTATTGGGTGAAATACCACTCTGTGCCATAACAGTAGCAAGATTAATGACCAGTGAAGAACAAACACCATTGTAAATACAACCTATATTTATGTTGATTTACTTTCCCTTTTGTACTTTAACTATTTGCACATCATTATAACACTATATACAGTATATACATAATATGACATTTGAAATGTCTTTATTCTTTTAGATCTTTTAACTGGTAATGTTTTATAGTTTATTTCACTTTTGTTTATTGTCTATTTCACTTGCTCTGGCAATGTTTCCCATGCCAATAAATCCCCTTAAATTGAAATGAAATGGTAGGTGAATCAGCAACAGGTCTATTCTGATTGTGTCCCATGCCTGTAATAGAGCACTATGTTATGTTCATTAGGTTCCTGAACATTTACTGGGAACATTATTAGCGGTGGTTGGCAAAGAGGAAACATTTTGTTCCTCAGAGCTCAGTGCAAGGTCAAAGGTGATCCATGGTAATTGTTTGACAGAGCTCAGTGCAAGGTCAAAGGAGATCCATGGTAATTGTTTGACAGAGCTCAGTGCAAGGTCAAAGGAGATCCATGGTAATTGTCTGATAGTGCTCAGTGCAAGGTCAAAGGTGATCCATGGTAATTGTCTGACAGCTCAGTGCAAGGTCAAAGGTGATCCATGGTAATTGTCTGACAGCTCAGTGCAAGGTCAAAGGTGATCCATGGTAATTGTCTGACAGCTCAGTGCAAGGTCAAAGGTGATCCATGGTAATTGTCTGACAGCTCAGTGCAAGGTCAAAGGTGATCCATGGTAATTGTTTGACAGAGCTCAGTGCAAGGTCAAAGGTGATCCATGGTAATTGTCTGACAGCTCAGTGCAAGGTCAAAGGTGATCCATGGTAATTGTCTGACAGCTCAGTGCAAGGTCAAAGGTGATCCATGGTAATTGTTTGACAGAGCTCAGTGCAAGGTCAAAGGTGATCCATGGTAATTGTCTGACAGAGCTCAGTGCAAGGTCAAAGGTGATCCATGGTAATTGTCTGACAGAGCTCAGTGCAAGGTCAAAGGTGATCCATGGTAATTGTTTGACAGAGCTCAGTGCAAGGTCAAAGGTGATCCATGGTAATTGTCTGACAGAGCTCAGTGCAAGGTCAAAGGTGATCCATGGTAATTGTTTGACAGAGCTCAGTGCAAGGTCAAAGGTGATCCATGGTAATTGTTTGACAGAGCTCAGTGCAAGGTCAAAGGAGATCCTAAAATCCTAGATCCTGTCTAAAGTTCCTTTCTGACGAGCAGTTTGTACAATTATACCAATTTTAAATGTCAGATTTATAAGTAATTTTAGAGGGAGCAGCTTTGGGAGGGAAAGTAGTTGGTTATTATTTCAAATGCATTAAAAAAATAATGCGCACACACACACACACACACACACACACACACACACACACACACACACACACACACACACACACACACACACACACCACACACACACACACACACGCAAACACACAGACAAACAGGCTCACACACACACACACACACACACACACACACACACACACACACACACACACACACACACACACACACACACACACACACACACACACACACACACACACACACACACGCAAACACACAGACAAACAGGCTCACACACACACACACACACACACACAAAAACACACTGAGAGAAGGTGTTCCCACAGATAGAAGAGTCAATGTTCTTAATCCGAAGCAGACCTCATCTGGCTTCCATTATAAAGATTCAACCACCGTCTTAAGAATGTCTACATTTCATAAATATTATCAGTGCATGTGTGTCTTAATGGAAAACTCATTCCGACAAAAGCCAGGCCTCATAACATCATACAGTACTGTACATACCATAATATACAGTCCTCCGCTTTGGCTTTCTGCAGATCCACATCATTACATGAACTAGTCAGTGGGATTGGCTGTACTGTGTGCTTTTAAAGAGCAGGAGCCCCCAAAGAGAATTATTAGACTGAATGAATAACAACTTAAAAGTGGGTCAAGTAATCTTCATTAAACAAAAGTTTAATGAAGTTAAAGCAAAGAGGCAAATTCTCTCCGCTTCAGATCCCTGTCGCTCATCCTCAACTCAGCATATGCCCCCCATCCCCCCCCCCCCCTCCAGAGGAAATGAGAGTGAAGGCTGGGCAGGTCAAACATACATGGTATGTCTACATGTTTTTCTTACAGGATGAGACCAGAATGATGGAGGGAAAGAGATAAACCGTTTACTTTCTCATCTGCACTGATTCCTGCTAGGAAGAAAAGATGACAGAAATACTTCTAGAGTAAAAAGGCAAACGTTAAGTACTTCCTGAAGTGTATTTCTTTGAGAGCTCTGGTTCTCCCCCCTCTCTCCCCCCCCCCCCCTCTCTCTCTCTCTCTCTCTCCCTCACTCCCTCTCTTTTAGAGAGAACGTAATAGTCATGAAATTACCCCGCAAGGTGAACGGCAGCCCTCACCTGATAACTTATTCCTGACTCCCTTTCAAGCAGCTGTCAGGCAATTTCCCTTGAAACCCTGCTTTGTTTTTTTTTTGGGGGGGGGGGGCTTTGTTACCCCTGCCTTACTCCCAGAGGGACGACAAGCTTTCAGACAGTGAAACATGAGAGGCAGAAGGGTGGGGTGTGTGTGTGTGGGGGGGTGCAGTTGACATCTCACAGATGAAAATCCTACTAACTGAAATGACAGATTATTTTAATGTGCAGGAAGTCATTAACAATCCTGCCTCTGCTTTCCCACTCTGTCTGTCTGTTTTCTTTTACGAGAATATCTTGTGGCTTCTGAGAGGGTAAAATGGAAAATCCGCATTTAAAAACAGATGATTTTCTGCAAACGAATTATTCTTAGAACCAGGTAGGAAGATGGCCTACCATTACAAACCCACATGTTTAGCTGTGGATATGTTATTTGACCCCTATGTTTTATCTTCATGAGATAGTGATATGTCCCTGTTGATGGTTCGGGGACATTTAGCAGGGATTATCTGCATGAATCATGAACTCTCCCATTCTAGACTCAGGGAGGTGAATTCCGAACAGTTCTATTGTTCTCCTTCCTGACTGAATCCTAAACATCCCACCTCATTCTAAATTCAATCAATCAATCAATCAATCAATCAATCAAATGTTTTTATAAAGCCCTTTTTACATCAACAGATGTCACAAAGTGCTGTACAGAAACCCAGCCTAAAACCCCAAACAGCAAGCAATGCAGATGTGGAGCATGGTGGCTAGGAAAAACTCCCTAGAAAGGCAGAAACCTAGGAAGAAACCTAGAGAGGAACTAGGTCAAATAATAATCACAGTGGTTGTAGAGGGTGGAACTCTGAATTCTAGAAATAATCACATTCTTACGAGCCGAGCAGAGAACACCCACGCTACAGGCTGAAAGGCCGTTAGGACATTCCATTTGGCTGGGTGGAATGTCTCTGGGTTCGCCTCGTGGCACATTGAGACAGTAAGCATTGACAGAGGACCTGCCGTTTCCATCTCCCCCTCTTTCCCTCTCCTTCTTCTCCATTCCTCTCTCCTTCTCCTTCTTCTCCATTCCTCTCTCCCTATCCTCCTCCATTGTTATTCACTGGGAGTACATTTTTAAACATACTACTGAGCACAGCGTGGCATGGCAGATATGTATATAGGCAACAGGCGTTTTATTAAGAGAAACGCCTGCCGTATTAAGGTAGAGTATGGCTGACACAAAGGCAGGAAATTGCCAGTATATGACACTATTCCTCAATCTTATGGCAGCGATGTGCTCAGTGTAATATTCCAGGGAGGGTGACAGAGAGAGAGAGAGCGAGAGACGCAGGCGTCTGTGTGTGTGTGTGTGTGTCTACCTGCGACATCACTCTGGAGTGACTTAGAAAGCTCTCGATGGAGACATGGCCTAGACAACATATTAAAAAATCATCAGGAATTAAGCAAAAAAATTGTTTAATTTAGGAAGTCTGTTCCCAAGTATTCACATAAATAAAAAAGAGACGTGATTGTGTCTCAATGTAATAAAGAAATTAAATTACAGCCCTACCAAGCTCTAGTCTAGCATCAGAATACAGCCCTACCAAGCTCTAATCCAATACCAGAAAACAGTCCTACCACTCTCTAGTCTACTATCAGAAAACAGCCCTACCACTCTCTAGTCTACTATCAGAAAACAGCCCTACCACTCTCTAGTCTACTATCAGAAAACAGCCCTACCACTCTCTAGTCTACTATCAGAAAACAGCCCTACCACTCTCTAGTCTACTATCAGAATACAGTCCTACCACTCTCTAGTCTACTATCAGAATACAGTCCTACCAAGCTCTAGACTAGTATCAGAATACAGTCCTACCAAGCTCTAATCCAGTACCAGAAAACAGCCCTACCAAGCTCTAATCCAGTACCAGAAAACAGCCCTACCAAGCTCTAATCCAGTACCAGAAAACAGCCCTACCAAGCTCTAATCCAGTACCAGAAAACAGCCCTACCAAGCTCTAGTCCAGTACCAGAAAACAGCCCTACCAAGCTCTAGTCTAGCATCAGAATACAGCTCTACCAAGCTCTAGTCTAGTCTAGTCTAGTCTAGTCTAGTCTAGTCTACTATAAGAATAGAGCCCTACCAAGCTCTAGTCTAGTCCAGTATGAGAATAAAGCCCTACCAAGCTCTAGTATAGTCTAGTCTATTATCAGACTACATATCTACCAAGGTCTAGTATAATCTAGTCTAGTATCAGAATACAGCCCTACCAAGCTCTAGTCTAGTCTGGTATAGGACGCTGGCCAGACAGGTTGGATGAAAGTTGGCATGTATTGGGATGAATCTTGTCCTGGAGGCAGCTCTTTAAAGTGGTAACTAGCTGTTTTCTAAAGTCCTAAAATCAGATTAAATGTAACACTAACCTTAACCTCATTGCTAACCTTATGCCTAACCCTAACCTTAAATCAAGCAGAAACATTTTTTAAATGCTGAAAACTCTCAGTACTGCCTCCAGGAAAAGATTCATCCTTCACTGAGACATAGAGGGCGCTGTTAGCCACACTCTGCCTAACCTCTCAGTTCTCTTCATTTGGCTGGAATTATATTCTATTGGCCTTCATTTACCCTCATCGATAACCGGCCAATTCACCACAATCACACTCTAATTAAAAATAACAACCTAATTAACCAGAGGGAATGTATTTTATAATTCTGTAATATTACCATGATGATCCTGGCTTGTAAACGATTAGCCATAGAAGGGAAAAGCAGACATTAATGTCAGTGGGTAATTAAAAAGAGAAAGATAAACAGAAGTGGGGAAGTGAGGGACTTTATAGTTTGAAGTAGATATTGTTACCATTTCAAATATGGAATTTGAGCCATGAACCCTTTGAAGAAAATTGAAAGGAAATTAGCAAACTCAAAGCTGTGTCTCTACTCAAAGTCACACGTTTGACAAACCCAGTTGACAAGTTGACAAACCCAGTTGACAAGTTGACAAGTTGACAAGCCCAGTTGACAAGCCCAGTTGACAAACCCAGTTGACAAACCCAGTTGACAAGTTGACATACCCAGTTGACAAGTTGACAAACCCAGTTGACAAGTTGACAAACCCAGTTGACAAACCCAATTGACAAGTTGACAAACCAAGTTGACAAGTTAACAAACCCAGTTGACTAGTTGACAAGCCCAGTTGACAAGTTGACAAACCCAGCTGACAAGTTGACAAACCAAGTTGACAAGTTGACAAACCCAGTTGACAAACCCAGTGAACAAGTTGACAAACCCAGTTGACAAGTTGACAAACCAAGTTGACAAGTTGACAAACCCAGCTGACGAGTTGACAAACCCAGCTAACAAGTTGACAAACCCAGTTAACAAGTTGACAAACCCAGTTGACAAGTTGACAAACCTAGTTGACATGTTGACAAACCCAGTTGACAAGTTGACAATCCCAGCTGACTAGTTGACAAACCCAGTTGACAAACCCAGTTGACAAGTTAACAAGCCAAGTTGACAAGTTGACAAACCCAGTTGACAAGTTGACATGTTGACAAACCCAGTTGACAAGTTGACAAGTTGACAAGCCCAGCTGACAAGTTGACAAACCCAGTTGAAAAGTTGACAAACCCAGTTGACAAGTTGAAAAACCCAGTTGACAAGTTTACAAGTTGACAATCCCAGTTGACAAGTTTACAAACCCAGTTGACAAACCCAGTTGACAAGTTGACAAACCCAGTTGACAAGTTGACAAACCCAGTTGAAAGGTTGACAAACCCAGTTGATAAGTTGAAAAACCCAGTTGACAAACCCAGTTGACAAGTTGACAAACCCAGTTGACAAGTTGACAAACCCAGCTGACAAGTTGACAAATCCAGTTGACAAGTTGACAAACCCAGTTGACAAACCCAGCTGACAAGTTGACAAACCCAGCTGACAAGTTTAGCCCCAAGTCTTTTCCCACCACCCCACAACATTTGCATAACTTCATGCATATTGTAAGGCCTAGCAGTACATATTTTAGTGCTGGTCACATTTAATTTGAGTACTATGTTAAAATGTAGCATTTGTTTTAATAAATCATTCTGTTACTACAGAATCCAAGCGTGTCTAAGGCAAGTGCAACATGCCAGAATTAGCAGAAAATATTCTGGAGTGTTCAAGTCCTGATGTCCTTTATTAAAAATGCAATATAACATGCATATGTTGCCATTATTACAATTACTATTTCATAAAGCTCCCTAATTAAATTAATTCTTACACGGGACCCGTGTTAATATCACAAATTCTGACTCTCTCTGTCTCACACACACACATGCACGCAAACACACACACACACACACACACACACACACACACACACACACACACACACACACACACACACACACACACACACACACACACAGCGTGTCCCTCTCTCCTTCTCCATGTCGGAGGTAGTACACACTAGAGTAGTGAAGGCCTGGTGTCCTGCCAAGCCAGGATCCTGAAGCCTATAGCAGGTTAACACAGCTGACTAATAATGTCTGTGATGGCTGCTGGACACTCACAGGCTCCACTACACACCCATCACTCACTGCTGCATGAGGGAAAGGGAGAGGGAGAGAGGGGCAGGGAGAGAGGGGGCAGGAGAGAGAGGGGGAGAGGGAGTGATAGAGAGGGGGCAGGAGAGAGAGGGGGAGAGGGAGCGATAGAGAGGGGGCAGGAGAGAGAG
The DNA here is from genome assembly GCA_023634145.1 of Thymallus thymallus. NCBI lineage: Eukaryota > Metazoa > Chordata > Actinopteri > Salmoniformes > Salmonidae > Thymallus > Thymallus thymallus. The sequence goes on along the minus strand of CM042417.1, from coordinate 6,622,141 downwards.
AGAGAGGGCGGGGGGGAGAGAGAGAGAGAGAGAGAGAGAGAGAGAGAAGAGATGCCTAAAAGCAAACACAACAACAATTTAACCACATCATTGAGGAATGTAGAAGGGGATATAGAGAGTGTAACCATAAAGGGCTCGCAGGATACAGTGCATTCAGACTACTTGACTTTTTCCACATTTTGTTACGTTACAACCATCGGGGTCTTGGTCACCTGCCTGACCAAGGCCCTTCTCCCCCGATTGCTCAGTTTGTCCAGACGGCCAGCTCTTGGAAGAGTTTTGGTGGTTCCACTGCGTTCTTGGGGACCTTCAATGCTTTAAACATTTTTTGGTACCCTTCCCAAGATCTGTGCCTCTCACCAATCCTGTCTCTGAGCTCTACGGACAATACCTTCGACCTCATGGCTTGGTTTTTTCTCTGACATGCGCTGTCAACTGTGGGACCTTATATAGACAGGTGTGTGCCTTTCCAAATCATATCCAATCATTTGAATTTACAACAGGTGGACTCCAATCAAGTTGTAGAAACATTTCAAGGATGATCAATGGAAACAGGATGCACCTGAGCTCAATTTCGAGTCTCATAGCAAAGGGTCTGAATACTTACAGTCATGTGAAAAAGTAAGTACACCCCCTGGAAAGTTCCCTGTTTTATAATTTTTTTTACATGTTTGGACAGATGGATATGTAATCTTCACTTCAACACTATTGACAGATAAAGGTTACCCAACTTAACAAATCACTCACAAAAAAACAAACATTGAAAATGTTATGCAATTAAAATAAACAAAAATGCCTTCTTTTTTGAGAGCAGAGGCTTCTTCCTTCCTGTCCTCCCATGTAAGTTTGTGCAGTCTCTTTCTGACAGTGTACCCATGCAATTCGACATTGATTGTGTCAAGAGAGGCCTGTAGATTGAATGCACCGTATACACACACTCATAACAGACAAGAATGATGTCACCAGCAAACATTCAACGAACACACAGCCAAACAGCGAAACAATTTGTTTAATCATAAGGTGCATTTACATAAAGGCAGACGCACGCATATATGAATGCATAATGGCACAGGTTAATGCATAATGTAGCATTCCCTTGGGTGTGTAAGTAAAGTGCCTTTGAAAACAAGAAAGAAAGACAGAGAGACAGAGAGAGAGAGAGAGAGAGAGAGACAGAGAGAGAGAGAGAGAGAGAGAGAGAGACAGAGAGAGAGAGAGAGAGAGAGACAGACAGAGAGAGAGAGAGACAGAGAGAGAGAGAGAGAGAGAGAGAGAGAGACAGAGACAGAGACAGAGAGAACAGAACATAAAACACATTTTGCAAGACAAAGTGGCGAAACAGGTAGATAAAAATTATACATAAACGGTAGAAATCTAATATGAAATGTTTCTAATGAGGACATGTTTAGTTTTTGTTCGTTCAGTCGTCCTGGGTGAGTATCATGTTCAGTGATAGCTGCCTCGAGTCGTAAGTCGCCGCAAACAAAACGTTGTTGATCTCCTCCAGCAGTACTTAACACCATAATACAATAACAATGAGAACAGGACTAAAAATAAACCATATCAAATGTGGAGAGGGTGAAATCCACCTATACTGTCATGGAAAGTTGTCATGTAGTCCTTATTCCTTTACAACTTCAATTATTGTTCTTCACTTTGCTGGTTTGTTAAGTGACAGGCAAGGAGATCCTCCATGACAGTGTGTGAGAATTATAACTAAACTATATCTGAGAGAGTGTGTTCCCATACAGACTGGATGTCACACTGACTAATGCTGCTTAATGTGTCTCTGCTATCTGGTAGGTGAGAGAGAGAGAGAAAGAGAGAGGGGGGGGGGGGGGGGGGCGGGTAGAGTGGGAGAGGAGAAAGGGGAGAGAGATAGAGAAGGGAGGGGATAGGGAGAGAGAGAGAGAAAAAGGGAGAGAGAGAGAGGAGGGGGTAGGGAGAAAGTAGAAGGAGGATGATGTCTTCTGTTATATTCTGGTGATGACAAACCAGTGGCTAAAGTCAGGGTTGGGGAGTAACGGATTACATGTATCTACCCAGCCCTGCATACAGTACCATTCTACCCAATGAGGCTTACACATTTCTGTCTTCAGACTAAAGACACACAGAGAGTGGTTGTAGTAGTATCTACTGTAAATCATGTGTGATATACCATGATAAACATACCAGTCTCTACCCGGACAATCCCACATCTAGAACCACACTAATGCAACACTAATAAATGGCCTACACATTAGAGACCATGATACATTCATAATACATACATTTAGAAAACTAACAATGTCTATTTCCTTCTGGATGGTTTGTGTGTGTGCTTGTGTGTGTAGCTGTCAGATGAGATCAGAGTGTTTTTGCTTCAATATGTCAGACCTGATTACAGATGTGCTGGGTTTTGTGGTCAGTATAACGCCACCGCCTGTGTGTATGTGTGTGTGTCTTCCATCACTTGCGTGGCTGTCACACCCAGATGTGACCCACATCAGCGAGGGTTCGTTGCCGATGACAACGCGCTGACCTCCATTTTGTCATCCAGAGAACAGAGATTACCTTCACCGCCATCTTGTATACTATATATGTTAATGAGCTGAGAGAGAGAGAAAAGTAGAGAGTGAGAGAGAGAGAAAAAGAAAGAGAGAGAGAGAGACAGAGAGAGAGAGAGAGAGAGAGAGAGAGAGAGAGAGAGAGAGAGAGAGAGAGAGAGAGAGAGAGAAAGAAAGAGAGAGAGATTGGGGTATTGGGGATCTTTCAGATAAAAAGGGGGGATAGGAGATGAGGAGAGGAATGGGGACATGGGTGAGGGAAAGAAAATCATTTTAAATAAAACAGGGGGACATGGGATAAAGGGGGTGTTTGTTCAGGTGAGGGGTTTAGGTTAGGGGTTTAGGTGTGGGGTTTAGGTGAGGGGTTTAGGTGTGGGGTTTAGGTGTGTGGTTTAGGTGAGGGGTTTAGGTGTGGGGTTTAGGAGTGGATATAAAGAAGAAAAATGGACCCTCTGAATTTAATTATGGTTTTTGAAAATGAAGATTGAAGGGGGAGGATGGGCTTGAAGGTGGGAGTATCGGGGTGAGAGGATGGTTACGTAGGGAAATAGACTATCTCACATTTTTCATTTCAAACAAGGACTCCATGAAGCCAGCCTAGTCTCTGTCACCAGTCCCTCTCTCTACCTACAGCAGCGTCAGGAAGGACAGGAGACCTGGTAGACAGTGTGTGTGTGGCTGGTGTAATTCTTCCACAGTGATAACTAACAGGGCTTCTCTCAAACGTCATTAACATTTGTTTAATGTAATTCTTTCTCTAATATGGAAAATGAAGGTCTGTGGGATCTCTGTCCCTTCACCCTTCCTCCTCCCCCTTCTTCCTCTATCTCTTTGTATGTTCATCACCCCTCCCCCTCTCCTCATCCCCTCTTCCCCCTGAAAGCCCAATCTTTCAAGGTTGAATAAAATGGTGGCTGTGTGTGTGTGTGTGTGTGTGTGTGGCAGCATCTGGGGTCCCAGGGAGAGAGGAGGTGATGGTGACTTTCACCTTCAGCTCTCCCCTCCCTCCCTCCCTCCCTCCCTCCCTCCCTCCCTCCCTCCCCTCCTCCTCCCTCCCTCCCTCCCTTTCTTTCTTTGATGTGTGTAGAGTCAATGGCTAATCAGCCTCCGTCAAGCCAGGCCTCATTTCCCCTTACACTGCCCCATTAGGGACAGACACATACGCACAACACCCCATTAGGGACAGGGGTTCTGGAGCAGACTGATAAGGACAATACTCTTACCCTAAACTCTATCCCTCTATCCCTCTGCTTCCCATCTATTATCTCTGTTCCTTTAACTCTCTGTTCCTCTATGCCTCTGTCCCTCTATTCTCTCTGTCCTCTATTCTCTCTGTTTCTCTATTATCTCTGTCCCTCTATTCTCTCTGTCCCTCTATTCTCTCTATCCCTCTGTTCCTCTCTTCTCTCTGTTCCTCTATTCTCTCTATCCTCTAATCTCCCTGTCCCTCTGTCCCTCTACCCTCTCTGTTCCTATATTTTCTATGTTCCTCTATCCCTCTGTTCCTATATTCTCTCTATCACTCTATTTTCTCTGTTTCTCTATCCCTCTATTCCTCTATTCTCTCTTCTCCTCTACCCCCCTGTCTCTTTATTCTCTCTGTTCCTCTATTCTCTCTGTCCCTCTCTTCTATATGTTCCTCCATTCTCCCAGTCCCTCTATTCCCTCTGTTCTTCTATACCTCCCTACATATATT